>JARHVA010006069.1:162500-250000 GCA_037957365.1 Torreya grandis | reverse complement strand
CAAACACTACCAAACAATGTAACCAAATGGTGTAACTGGATGGCTAGTTTATAGTTTAGTGGTGTATTGCAACTAGTCAATTAGAGCTATTGGTTAGTGTAGCTAGCTAATATGGATGGAATTCGACTAATTTTTGATTATTTGATTGAGTTTTTTATTTGATATCATGGGGCAATTTCCTAAAGTAGAATTTTATGGTTACTCGTGGCATCATGTTCACTATATATGTAAGGCACATTGGATGGCTAACCATGAAATTATTATAAAAATTTGATGAGATGACCTAATAAATATCTTACATTCCTATTTTTAGGTGACCCAAACCTATGTGGTGGCCCTCTAAAATTGCAAAAACAAAATTTCAAAAATATTAATATTCATGAATTAATGAATATTCTTCGCTAAAAGTTTCCTTGGCACAAGATTTATGTACTTATGATTGAATATGCATAAAAAATTCATCAAGAGGAAGTGTGGGAGGTAGAGGGGGTTTAGTAAGGACATATTGGTTACTTTCATTTGGCATTATAGAGTGGGTCACCTTACATCCTCGGATCACTCTAAAATCTTTGAACATAACAAATTGCACAAAATTCTATGAGTATGTGAGAACAATGCAAATCAAAAGGGATATTCATAATAATTCATAATGTACAAAGGAGGTACATTATATAGTGAGATATTAGGTCACTAACAAGGTAACAACTCAACTCACAATTAAAAAACATATTAAGTGTATTTCCCTTAATAACCATAATCAAACTGACTAATAATGATTTAGATAAAATTAAAAGTGGGAAAAATTCTACACTTACACCCCACTAAACCATAGATTAGGTGGGTAGAATAATTGGGTCCCAAAAATGAGGCTTGATGAGATACCCAATCATAATGCAACTCCCATAAAGTGAAGAAAAAAATAAAACTAGTTGGAAAAACTTCTCTCTAAAAGAGATAAAAGAAGAAAAAAGGGATAAAAATCCCCATTAGAGTCTAAAACTACTTGTAGCCATTTTTAACCTATAAAAAAAATTCTAGGAAGTGGTTGTGGATCAAAATTAGATGTAGTGAAGAGTGGATCACCCTGAAATAGTGAATATGTCTACCAAGTGCCCAATATATCTTCAATCGAGGTGTGATTTTTATACAAAGAAATATTTTATTCATTCAAGGTAGAAGGGCCAACTGATCTAAGCAATGAAGGTGTAATGGGTATATAGGGTAAGAAGCACTACAAAATGTCCTATAACTATTAAATAGACTTCCTGATATCTGATGTGTGGTAGATCATAATACATTTTCCATGTAATGTTTAAAATGGACTAGAGATAGGTTGATCAGGAAAAAACTCCTCAATATCTAGAAGGTAAAAATGAGATGGTGGAGGTATGTCCCCATAGTTACTATAGTCATCTACATTAGAAGAGTCATAAATATCATATGAGTGCTTAGGCATAGAAATGCCATTAAGTTTAGGTGAGTCTAAAAAATAAGAATCTAAAGATGAATTAAGAAAAAAGTGTGAGAAGTTACATAGTCAAGTCTGACGATAAGCCATTCCCACTACCAATATAATATCACTATGTAGCATTGTAACATATAGTAAATTTAGAGTGAACTCAACTTGCATGTTTGGGATAAGGTAAGTGATCTCATAAATTGATAGGAGATTATTTTAAGCTAAGGGAAAACTTAGAACATTATTAAATGTTCCACCACTCACTTCAACATACCCTCTCCCAAGAACCATTTTAGAAGTATCTTCACCCATTTATATAGAGAACATGTCACATGGTTACAAGGAACTAAACTCTATCTATGAAGAGGCCATGTGATGTGAAGTAGAAAAGTTGATGACCCATGTACGAGTTAGAGTTACAATAGTAACTAGGTCCTTTCCCTTTGCTTTCCCCTTAGCATTCTCTTTTGCATTTTATTTACCATGGTCATTTGCCTTAGAGGATTCATGGGTTTATAAAAAATGATTGGTATAATCAGGGACATTGATATTGTGATTCTCTAGCATCTTAGTTAGTTGGTCAATTTGTGTCTTAAAACATTTTATTTCATTATGCTTTACTGATAAAAACCCACATTTGAACATATCTTTCTTAATCTTAACACTGAAATAAGATGTTTCATTATTTTATTTATAGGTGGGAGGATTTACATCCTTCTTTTGATCCTTTTTGTTCTGTTTCTTCTCTATGTTAATTGAATCCTTTTATTTCTTAACAAAAAGTGCATGAGATTGTGAGGACTTCACTGTGCCCATATATATCAACTTTTCTTGCTCCTGAGTCAAGTCAAAAACAAAATTATTTAAATAAGGTATATTCCATGTATATCCAAGAACATGTTTGTGGCATGAAAAGTGGACACAAACATAGAATAGTCTAGACCTAGTTTTGAGAGTACATAGATCAAATTGATCATCTTTCTTATCTATTTCACATTTTTTTAGCTACAACCTAAGATATTTAAACATAGTGAATAAATCCTATAGTGTTTTAAAGTCACTTTGGGCTCAAACTGAAGAGCACATTCTCCAGTTCATGATCTTTCATCACATATTATTACCAAAGAGTTTTTCTAGTGTGGTCCATATTCATTAGGTGTTTTAGCAAATTCAATGTGAAATAGTAAGTTAGGAAAAATAGACAAAGTAAGACAACCAGGTGTTTGATCACATTTGTTAAACCATTTATTATTCTCTGAATCTACTACAGGTTTAGTTTCCTCTTTCTTAGTTATCCTATTTAATATTTGTCTTGTTATAAAAAATAGCATATTGATTTTCCATTTTTAATAATTAAATTCTATAAGATGTGGAAATGACCAACAATCCATGATGCAAGAAAAGAGGTTATTGAAGAAAGTAAAAAAGGAAATGCAGGAAAGAGAAATTTCATATAACCACAAAGTACCCACTCAAAACTATCAAAGTGACCCCCCTAAAGTTAAAAATATAAGCATGCTTGTATAGACATCAAACATAATAAAGAATGTGTCTTCGGAAATATATACATAGGTATGAAAGAGTTAGAGGGACATCGAACTCAATAAATAATGCATCTAAGAGTGTATAATAGTTAGATTGAAGGAAGATGTGGGAGACTCAATATGGCCGCCAACGTGTAAATCTAGAAAAAATAAGCACTTTCAAATAAGATGGCACTCAAATCTAAGTTATTGATCAAAATTTATGCATGTTTGAAAATTTGAGATTGCATAAAAAATCTTCACCTAGCATAAATTTGAAATATTTTTGGATTTATTAGAGAACCCAATAAAAATTTAAAAATGTATGGGTTAATGGAGAATTGGTTTGGTACAAGAGTTAAGCCCACACTAGTATGAATCTATATTTAATCCCCTCCCCATGTGACCACACCATATGACCAAGTGGGTAAAACCTTTTGTGAGTGAACCCCCTCCCTCATTTTTGATTGATATGATTGATGTGATGGATCCAAATTTTAAATGAATACCTAGACATCACACTATGTAGAAGGGGTGGTTGGAACCTACATGTTAGGAGGTATTTTCCAAAGTGAGTCAAATTATGAAATTGTTATCAGGATTCAACTATGTAGTTTTTGAGTCAAACTCATTGACCCATTTTCATGATTTTTTATTCACATGAACTCATATCTCATGAGAATGAATGGTCCACTTAGCACTCATTGCATCTAGGTGATGCCCATAGGGGTGAAGCATTAGGCCTTCTTGGGAGGTCACCCATCCCAGTACTACTCCAACTCAAGCATGATTAACCATGGATTTTACTCCAAGGTTAATCCTACTTATCTTGCTACCCCATTTGAAAGATAATGGGGTATCAAGTTAAGTGGGTTTAACCTTGGAGGAAAATCCATGGTTAAGCACACTCAAATTGGACTATTACTGGGGTGGGTGACCTCCTAGCAAGGCCCAATGCTTCACTCCTATGAGCATCACCTAGATGAAATGAGTCATAAGTGGACCATTCATTCTCATGAGGTTATTCTTATTTTGGTCAAGCCATGTGTTTTTTTTTACAATGGATAGAACCTTCAGTGTGTACCTGCAAGGGTCAGAGTCCATCAATAGTTTGAGCATATGTTAGTGTTCATTGTGTGTTTGAGAATAGGTCTAAACCCACCTTATGGTCAATCATAGGATAGAAATATATGGGTGTCCAAAAATGAGATGGAACCTGATGGGTGTTTAGGCATGCTTTAGATCCCATGATGTGTATGGGAGAAGGCTGGACTTTATGCAGTGTTTGGGAAAGTCGAAACATCCGACGAGTTCTAGATGCTTGGGGGTGTCTTTCCATCAAGAAAAGTTTGTTGGATGGGAAAAATCTACCTAAGTATGTCTGAAAATATTTTTTTCCTATGAAAAGTTTGACCATGATAGAAAATGTCAAAATTAGCTGCAAGGGTTAGAAACTTTGCCAAAACTAGAAAACCCAAAATTATGTATATTTGATATGACTCCTCTAAAAAATAGTAAAGACCCATTTTAAAACTTGAAAAACCATAAAAAAATTGAAATTATTTTTTAATTCATGAATTTTGATCTACAGATATGCTTGAAATGACTGAAAAAGCCCCAGAACCCTTCAAAATGATAAAAAATAAGTCATACATCTAGGTCATGTTTATAATCAATTTTATGGTTTTGATGCCTTTCAAATATGATAGCACTGTCTATTTTGTAATTAGATATTTTAGTTTTATAGTTTGTATGTATTTTCAAAAATCTCACCAAACCTATGAAACCACTAAAAATTTAAAAAAATCAACAATAATGCTAGTAGGAAAGATCTCATCAAGGATTTCAAAAATAACAAAATAGTTATAAGATTAAAGCTTGAATACTATGTCAGATCACTCCAAGATATTAAAAATCACATATTGTACGAAAAACCTAGGAGTAGTTGAGAGAAATGAAAATTAAAAGTGGGATTCATAATAATTCATTGCTAAAAAGTATGAAAGAGGTACATTATATAGTGAGATATTAGGTCATTAAAAGGGTAATAAATCAACTCACAATTATAAAACACATTAAGTGTATTTAATCTAATGACTTTAAGAACCCTAATCAAGCTGAATAAAAATCACGTAGGTAAAACCAAAAGTGAGAAAATCCCTACAAAGAATGTCTTGCAATAGTGGCAACATGGACCTAGTTAGAGGGAAAGTCACTATCACAATCTTGAGGAGGGATGCTTAAAATCACTTGGGATTATATAGACATGGAAGATGTATTATGATTGATTGCAACAATGATTTTATTATACATTAGTGTTCTATACTTATTGCATGATTATGAAATATATTGAATATTTCTAATCAAAACCATACAATTAGAACAATCATTATTCAAATTAGAAGGTATATGCTAAGAATAACCCATATAGCCTTTACATTAGGACCACAATAAATAACTGACCACTACAAGATATACAATAGGTATTTTAGAAAACCAAGAGAGGTTTTTGGTTATCATCAGTAGATAGATGACTATCAGAAATTAATTTGAATGAAAATATACCATTCGTCCCATATGCCAACTTCACTAAAACTAGTAAATTCTAGATTCTAAATTTTTTTACAATATTTTGGCAAATAAAAATAAGTTTTCTATTCACTCAATATAACTATATAACTTTTCAAAGAATTTGAAAAATAAATTATTTATCAATCAAATATGACTCAAAAAATTGGGAGAATAAGTCACAAGCCTAAGAAAGTTAATACTAATAATAAAATGAGGGTGAAACCTTAGGGAAAAAAATAAAACTTCTAATTTTCATAGAAAATAAGGAGAAATCAGAGATCATATCTAAGACAAAATTTTAAAATCCTAGAAATTTTTTCTCTTGTGCATGGAGATTACTAAATTATCTTAAAATCCAAGGTCCAAAGAAAGTGATTTTAGTATCAAATTTAGATCGGAGGTCAAAAAAATGTGATTTCAATGTTATGTATTAAATCTAATGTTGAGAATGAATTCTTTTAGTGATAGATATTAGATCCAAGGTTGAAATAAAGTTATTTTATTGTCAGATGCTCAAGAAAATTTATAAACTCTAGGACAATTTTTTTGAATTAATACTCAAATAAATTATGGTTCACTGATATCTTTTATCATAATTTGAAAATAATATATTTATTAAACCTAATTAAGATAAATTGATATGAAAGAAAGTGAATGTTGTAATATAACTTTCAACAAGCACAATGAAAAGAAGAAAGTGCTGAAATTGACAAAGCACAATCAGATGAAAGGAGATAAATTATGAACAAAATAAAATACTTAGTTGTTTAATATCTATGATCTAACTATATAGAGCTAACATATGGCTGGCACTCATAATAAAAGGTTGATTCTCCAACTACCAATGAAATTGAAAGTGTAATTACTCATGTCCAAAAATGTCAAAAAGGGGGCAAGATCAACTAGCACTACTATCCTCTACAGGTTGATTTTGTCTTCTATGATAAATTAAGGAAATAAGACAACAATCATATATGGTTACTTAAAACATGTGTGTATACAGAAAATTGACCTTTGGATATGCACAAATGACATGAAAAATCACTTCTTCAAAGTTGAATTCCTAATAGGTTTGCAGTAGCTAAAAATCTATAAATAGAAAAAGTGGGGAGTGTAATAGGTTGAGATGACCACAATCACTTCCATAATCACTGATCACTACTTATGTATCTAATAATTTGAAGAGGATAAACAAGCTCATATAATACTCACACATAGAGTGATTTTTTCTATTGTGCTCATTTGACTATATGTATGCATCTAAAGATGATTTAAACACTTAAGAATGTTTTTCTTGACTCGGATGAAATAGATTTTTGACTTGGATAAATATTGCTTCAAATGATTAGAATCAGATTTGAGAAGAATAGATAATATTTTCTTAGTTTACACTAGTGTAAGTAGGTCTCAATATTTAAATTTGTGAAGTGATAGAATTTGTGACATAAATGTGCTTTTATAGAAAAACAAAAAAGGAATTCTCCACGTGACCTATGTTTAAAATATGGATCAACCTATAAGGGAGAGTCTAAATTTGAAAAGTAGCCACTGCTAATGTGAAGGACATGATCGACTCATAGGGAACAAAAAATATTGTCACTGTTAAGCCTTATTGCTTGATCTTGTCCCAAAAGAAAAAATTGTGAATTTTAGGTTTTGGGATGTTTGTCTAAATAATTAAAGGGGGTTTAATCAATTTAGATCATTTATGAAGGTATAAGATAGCAACTCAGAAAGGGATATGTTCATATAGGTACTTAAGATAGACTAAGATGACGAAATAGGTCTAGATTAAATTCTCAATTCAATTAAAGTGAAAATGGATCAAAACTAATTTTATAAAATATTTATGACTAAATTTGAGTGATTACATATGCAAAGTGTTTTTGATATTTTATAGATATATGAAATGTGTAAATTATTCCTTAACTTTATACCACTAACTCAATACAAATATATGCAATCAAATGCTTAAACAATGTGACATATTGATATGCCACAAGATCTTATATATTTTAAAATGGTAAAATTATTATTTTAAGTATTTTAAAATATATATGTTTTAAATAACCTTATTCTTGGTAGAAAATGTATTGTATCTTCTACTTTATTATATTTTATAGGTGTTGGAAGTGAGCATATCTTATTATCGGATTGTTTTATATGTTATATTTAAAATTTTCTTTGATTTTGATCAATTAAAGTAGATCAATAAGCTAAAGTGTAATTCACCGAAAGGGTTGTAGTCCGACTGGTGAGAATGATGATTGCTTATATCTATTCACTAGGGTACAAATCCCTTTAGGTACCTGACACAGAGAGTCAAACAATTAAGATCAGGGTTGTGCCCTAGGTGACTTTGATGGCGTGGATGGCCCTTACTCATGACTACTTAGCCGAAGAAGCTCACTGATATAAGTGTACGGTAACTCATAATTGTAATCTACTATATGTTTATTTCTAAAATATGAACTAAATTACTGACATTCTATATAATTAAATAATTCCATATAGATGCTACCTGTTGAGGCACACACAAAAAAATAAAAATTGTATAATTCAACCTGAAAGTAAAAAATACCTATGAGAAAAAAGATAACTAAAGCACAAGTAAAATGTTCATTAATTTATTGGCAAAATAAGCTAATGGATTTGACACGAAGTTTTGAAGATAACCTTTGGTCGGGTTTCGTGCTCTTATATTTTATTTCATTTTAAATTAATGGATTTACAGTTGGCTTTAATGGCTTTAGAAATAGCTTAATCTCGATTCATATTAATAAAGATTTACAGCAAAGTTACATAAACTTCCATTAAATCTTTCCTGAAATTGGTAAACTAGTTTGCTAAACTTTTAATAATATAAGCTGGCTGACTTCTCTGCCGTCTTAACAGCTAGAAGACAAATGCACCATGGGCTTCTTAATAAGCACATGTTCTGCATATAAACAGTGCCAAAGCACAGGATTTTATGACTACACTCCAAGGAAGGCCAAATTTTCCCTTTCTAAACAGTCCTTTCATAAATGGCCACAAATTAAGCACCACCCAAACACTGCAAACATACTCTGCAAATGGCTCGTCTCTGAGCTCATAATAGCCACCCACAAAAGTTTTCCGAATTATAGCTGCCAAGTTTATCAGTAACACTGTGGTTGGTGGAATGAAGAGTGGAGAAGAATAATATGTAAACTCACCCTCATTACCCTTGTCTTCATCACCACCTTTTGGAGTTACCACAAAAACAGTTTTAGACAATCCCATTAAGTTCATTACAACATCAAAAAGTGCAAACCACCATGAAGATAAGCTCATTATCAACCACATCCTCTGGTTATTCCAGCATTCTCTTGCAGAGCACCCACTCATAAGATATTCCGAAAGCCTGTATCCATACACTGAAAGGAATAGAACGGCTGCAGTTATAAATGCAGGGTCCTGAATCTGCATGAATAACAATTCAGTACATGCATTAGATACAGAAAGAATGAAAATAATTATAATGTCCACAAATGACCAAACTAGGTTAATGGGACTCTAATACAACATGTTACAATAGACAGTAACAAGGTAAAAGAAAAGAAAAGAAATGATCTCACATTATATCTCCTCCTCTAGCTAAGTTTTTCTTGCATGTTTATTTATTATTATGGCTTTTTATGGTTGGAAGCTTAGATCAGTTTTGGTGGTTTTTTATCTGGAGATATTTTGATGGTTTTTCTTGGCTAGTCTAAATTTGTTTTTTTTTTATTGCCATTGAACTACTATGGTTACTTGCGGACATTAATAGTATTTCTTTCTTACTTACTTACCTTCGGCAGGAATGATTTCCCCCTTAGCAGACACAAGGCAGGCAATATTGCATAACATAATACTGCCACAGAGCTGATTCCAGACGTAGTAGCATAAACGTAAAGCATCCTCTGGCGAAATGTCAATTGTCTATTTTTACCCCGAAAGGGACTTAATTTGCTGATTAATATTTCTAGCAATCCGGTGGCCCATCTCTTCTGCTGGGCAATACTGTCTGGACCGTTCGCCGGTGCACACCCCATGAAAGCAGGCTGTTCAGGGGCGTAATATATAGAATTCCAACCTAAACTGTGAATTTTCAGACCAGTCATGACGTCCTCAACAGTAGATCCATACATCCATCCCACCTGCAATATGCCAACAATATTAAAAAATTGCTTCCTTTAATTTTTTCTTTTTTTTCTCAATTTACTTTATTTAGGATTCATTTCCACCAGAAGTGTAAGATAGCAATTAGACAGTGGTGCATCTTTTTAAAACTTTTGTAACAGTTTACCAATAGGGGTAGTATTCCAAAATGGTCCTAAGAGTAAGAGAACGTAGTGGTAAAACCCATAAATCAGAGGTAATATTTAGAAATCCACAATGACCTTGAATGGTGAAATTGGCACTCATGGCAGCGTCTGATAAAGAGCTGGGATTGACTCCGGTGATCCTCAGAGAGATGAAGACATGGCATTTAGGACTGCTATCCCAGACTTCAAGATAAACTAAATCATATGGGTTTTCTTGCAGCATTTGCAAAACCTTAAGAACTAAATCATATGGGTTTCCCAGCAACATTTGAAAAAACTGAAGAACCATTGTACTTTTTGTCTTTTGAGTGTTTGTTGTAGTATATTATTTCATAAGAATCTTTTGGGTACAATTGAGTAATGCTTAAATTTTCTAACATTTTGGGTATCTCTTCTAAACTCATCATTAAGATAGAAAGATTTAAGGTGTCGGCTTCAAATCTTTCTTTTCTTGATAAAGGGGTCCAGTAGAGAGGCGAAAAACTTCAGAAAATTTAAGCACCATACAATTGCACCATTGTACCTAATGAAACATTTGTTTTTGAGCTCCCTGGCTCATTCATTTTAAAGCATGCATAGTTTCTTCTTTGAAATCTATTTCAATAAGTTCTATAGACCTTACTGAATTGAAATACAAAGCAGAACAGATAAATGTTGTCTTAAGGATAAAACAAAGAAAGGAAATTACAAGTAAACTACCTCTTTGCCCCATGCAGTGTTGGCTTCATAGCTACAATTGGCAACCTTCAAGGCCTCCTCTATAGCCAGTGAAAGCGATGAAGCCTTATGGCATCCATTGTCTCTCATAATGGCGTAAGCAGATGCTACAAGGGCAGACGATTCTCCAAATGCACTTATTATACCCTCATCTTTAAACTCTGTTAGAATAGAAATAAAAGAACAAACACGTTTTCAGAACAAAGCTTTTTCGTCGAATTCAGCGGATGAGTGAGGTAGCTCACTAAATAAAATGGAAACAAATGTCTATGCAAGCTATCCGAAACAGCTTTGAAAAAGAACCATATTGCTACTTGAACCATGAAGAAGCCCAATTTTTTCATTGGACATTGCTTGTTATGTCTCCTTACCTTTTCCATTCAATCCAAGACATTTTCCTTTGATGTAGTATTCATCTGCAAGTGGTGATGGTGGTACTCCATATAACCCTTTTCTTCTATGGAAGCAGCATGTTCCTCCATACACCGGACCTTGGATTCCATTCATTCCCTTAAAAACGGTCTACAAATATTGAAAAAATCCCATAACCCCTCGTTAGTCAACATTTAAATTTACAATATTAAAATTTAGATAGATTACAATATTAAAATTTACTTACAGTGAACACTACTTTAAGCTGATTTCCAAATGGATCATCCTTAAGATTTCCATAAAATAATTGTGGAAATTGTATAAAACCACATTCTCTTTCAGAAGGACAATCTAGGTAAAAACACATGGCATGTTGTATGACTTTAGGATTGCATACATGCATATCACAGTCAAGATTAAGAATGAAAGGAGCATTCGTCATCACTCCTGATACTCTTGCCTGAGAATCCAACAACGGCATTAATAAAATTCCATACAGAATGTATCTGTTTTTATTCTCATTAATTATATCGGTTGCCCATATCAAGTAGATGGTTAAATTTTAAAAAAAGGTAAATAATTTTAGTACCATAACATTCATGGCTCCAGCTTTGTAATGATGATCGACCTTAGGTCTTTTTTCTCTTGCAACATATATTAGGTGTGGCAGAATATCCCGTTCATTTCCCTGACCCGCTTTGTTTTCATGAATAACCTTTGCATATACATAAGAAATTTGAGTTAGAATGCACTCTGTATTAAAAATATAACAGTACATCAGAGGGCATAGAAATTTAAACAAAAATACATAACGTTAAAAAAATGGGTATTTTTAGCTTTCTCGTAATTTTCTATCACCTTCACAATACTTGAATGGTTTCTAACGTCTGAGCTTTTATACACAAAACCATTAACATCGTTCTCAGAAACAGAGTCCAACGGAACTTGTCCTGTCTCCAATGCTTCAGCAATTCTTCTCTTCAGACTCTCATATTGACACTGAAAAACCAAAAACAAAATTAGCTATTTTCAATGTTTCTTACATAAATCATTTGTCATAAATCAAGAGAGTCAAACGAGCTTTTGGGATGTGTCAACAAACTTATGTTTTAAAACCAACCAAAAAGAAAAAAGAGAGAGAAATATTATTTTATTGGGTTCTAGTTCGACAGACCATCTGGACCTAAAGGATGTGAAAAATCATCCTTATCTTATAATCTTCGTTATAGAAAAAGCTGAATAGCTATTTTAGTACCTTCATGCATTCCCAGTCTTGTAGAAAATTTGGGTCAGAAGACTTGGGTTTCTTGGAGAAATACATAAAGGGAGCCCTTGTCTCAATATTGAACTTCCTGCAGAAGGGCGCCCATTTTTTGGCAAACTCCAAGGTTTCGACGAGAGAGTAGAAAGTAATAGGAGACCCACCATCATCTGAGACATAACATGCAAATTTTTCAACTGGGTAATCTAATGCAAGCACCGAAAGAACTGTATTGGCTGTCAATAAAGCAGGCTCTTTAAAAGGGTCTGTTGTTGTGATAATTATGTCCACAGGAGGAAGCTTGGAAGCAGATTTTCCACTATATCTGCACCGCAAATAATCAAAAGCAATATTTTAGAATCTTGATAAATAAGACACTGACTCTACTCAAAGTAAATAGATGGTGATGGAACTGATGATTTCCACCTGCATGCAAGCCTCTCTGGGTATACTTTATATTCAACCAACAGCCATTTCAGGTTGTGATGAAGAACCCATTGTAAAGAAAACCAAAGCTCGCAACAGAATGATATGATCCATATTGACCCATAACATCCATCCAGGGAACACAATAAACGATAAGTCAAGAAACGTAGCAACAGCAGCAAGTGGAGGCATGCATAAGCTCTATAAAGATCTGACTTGTGTTTGTGCTTTTCATACAAAGGAGTACATGAATCGCAGGAACTGGATGATTTCTCCATTAATCAAACTAGATTGTTACTTATTGCATAGATAGTGGGTATTATTCTTGTAGTTACGATTTCATGTATAGGAAATCTCATTGAATTCCAACCTTGTATTTTCTTGTGGTTAAGGATATTCTTCTAGAAATTAAGTGGGCCGTGCAGGATATTATCTTTATATCAGTCTAGAACTATCACTGAAAGTTGATGAACTGACAACTATATATCAGAAGTCTATATGAAGTATCATTCATTTACAAGCTTGTATTTTCTTTTCATGAAAGACATTCTTAATCTAGAAACACCTTGCAAGAATTATTGGTAAACTTGTGTTTTCTTGCCGTGAAACACATCTCCTTTAGAAACAAGTGGGTCCTGCAGCATATTATCATTATTATAAGTCTAGAAAAGTTACAATGTTGATGAACTGACAAGCATATATCAAAGGCGTCTTGATGAAGTTGCAGGGGAGGAGATTCTCTAGTAGCCTTCTAAGAGAATACGGAAGTGAATTACTATTACTGGACATTCTACTGTAACAATGGTCATTATGAACAATGATTTGATTGAGGATGAACTTGGAAATAGTAGTTCCCCTGACGTTTACGAGAGGCATGGCTTCTTCCCATTTGATAAAATATTTAGTAACGATGATGATAAAAAAATATTCATCCTATGATCTATGTAGTTTGCCTATGATATCTAATCCCCACATGGAGAATAGCCAAGGAGATTCCATAGTTTGGAATTTTGCTAGTGGTGAATGGATTAGATCATCATGAAGTTGGCAAGGACTACATTTTTTAGCGAACTCAATATCATCCTTTCCAAGAGTAGGCTAAAATTATCCCATACATAGGTGTTTACATTTTGTAGCATGTCCACTATAGTAACCACCGCAAATGCCCCTGTGTGCTCATTAAAGGAGAGGAGGAACCTCTTCTTTCATTACACAATAGAGCAGGGTAACTTTGATGTTGCGATAATAAAATATGTTATATCAAAAGACATATTCGAAAGCTTGTTTATGAATTTGAGTCTTTTCACAGTAATCCATATCTAGAAGATAAGTTTGATGCTGAAGGAATTAGATAATGTCTTTTTACCACAGGCTCTGTCGAATGGTGATAGCCTCAATATGACAGATAAGTGAATATTATGGTTGGATGGAAGATGGGGGCTATTTATTTGAATAAGAAAGTTAAAATTAGTGAGAACTTGGTGCAGATGGAATAAGGATGCTAAGGAATCAAGTGAATCATCTATAGAGTTTTAATCTCTTGGGATGGGCTAGATGGTAAAAGAAGTGAAATCTTTGATAAGGGTAGTGGCCATTTGATGACAAGCAATAAGATTTTCAATTTTATATTAATAACAACCATTAACCTATCAGCAGATGAGTTGGGAGTCACCCAAATCATGTAGATATGTAATATCTAATTCAAGTGTCGCTCTCATGCATAGGAATAATGCTTCATATTCCATCATGTTATTATTGGCATCAAAGGTAAGTTGAAATGCCAAAAAAATAACATTACCATGAGGACTAGTGAGTATACAACCTTCCACAGTTCCTTGGAAACATTTGGTGCCATCAAAATGAAGCGTCCAATTGTCTTCATGTAAATCAATGCTGATTTTAAGAAGTTCTTTGATGACTACTTTATATTTAATAGTATCAGCAATGACATATGAATCTTCTTGATTACTTGCTTCTAAATGAATAGTGAAGTTATGGAAGTAATTATTGACAATTTTTACCACAGGCCAAAATGGGTCAACCCCCTATAGTTATATTTTTGTATAGGGGATTTTTATAATGTCATAGGGTAACTTATAGTTCATTTGATGTCATTTGATATGCCATTCTAGCTTTGATCATAGTCTAGCTTAGTCTTTTTGTCATTTGGTGTCTTAGGGGTCATTTTAGAGTCATATATGCCAGTGACAGGTTTTCATGGTGTCCAAACAACTAGGATCATGGAAAGAGTTCGCACATGTCTCAAGAAGTTCATTAAGATTCCAAGATCAAACAATAGCTCAAGCCCAAGCCTAAGTGAGTCAAGCCATCACCAAGATGTCATCCAAAAATGAATAGACCAACTCACTTGTGCATTTGATAAGTTCACTTAGAAAGCCTTGTGAACCAAAAGGTTGCAACCCCATGGAGTTATTCATGGAAAGAACATGCTTTCTAATTTTCAAGTCTATGCAAGCTTCCTAACTCAAGTTATGAGTGTTTAAATTTGGACCTATAACTTAGGCCATTCATGCTAACATCAAGTTTGAGATATTTAAAGTAATCATTTGGGATCAAAATTACTTAAAAGGTTTAAAGTTAATCAAGATATAATGGTCCATGTGAGCTTGTATACTGATACATGAGATACAATAGTTCATGTTAAGGTCAAACACATCAAAAAGTCCCTAGGTTAAAGCACTTTAAAGAGTTACAAGTTGGACAAAATCCTACAGTGCAGGTTCACTAAGCAAATGATCCAATGGTGCATGATCACTGATAGGAAAGTGGGTCCAATCTATATCAATGATCAACATTCAATCATACCAATGATCCAATGATGCAAACTTGATTGATAGGAAAGTGTGCCCAATGATATCTATGGCTAGCATTCACTCATACATCTTGATCCAATGGTGTGAATGAAAGTTAACATGTCAAAGGATATTCATGGTAGGAATTCAATGGACCATGTTTGTTCGTACGAAGGAGATCAATGATGCACAGGAGGTCAAACAGTCAAGATCTGGAAGCAAGGATATGTGAGGCCAATGGGAATAAAGATAGGTTGGAGCATTTTAATTATCCCAAGGATTTTTTGATGGTAAAAGTCAAACCAAAGGAGTAGTTTTCAACCAAGGCAAACAAGGTCTTGTAGGGGTCATCCCATCACCATTGGAGCTCAATTGAATGCCATTAAAGGGACACATTACTTTAGTCAGGTTAAAGGACATAAAGGGACCACCATTAAAGCTTAATATCGACCTCTAGCTTGAGGGTTTGTGTCATGCAAGATTCATTCTATGATTATATTCACCATTTTTACAAGAAAGATCTATGTATATGGTGAACTTTTAGTTATCAAAAAGATAGAATGGGTCTATTTTAGATCTACTATAATCAAGAAAGGTGGATAAATAGATTATAGGTCTACAATGACATAATGACTATAAGAAAACCAATGGTCTAAGATTGGTTTTCTATCTATGGTGTACCTATAAACATGGGGACAATTTTGAGCATGATCTAGTTTGAACAAGAGCTATCAATTTAAAGGATGCCATGAAGGCATACACGTAGACCCTAAGGTTTCATCTACAGGACCAACTACATGAAAGGACCCTTCTCTCCACTTTTGCACACCAATGAACCAGTGAAGAGAAGCTAGCATTAGGGGAAAATTATAATAGATTTATCCAATGGTTGTAACTGAATTGATGCTAGGACCCAAATCGAAACAACCTGACCCTACTATTGTAACCATTAGGGAACATCAATGAGGGAATAGTGTAATTGTGTAACCACTTAAAGTAAGATGGATCCATCAGGGGGCTTGAATGAGTATAAATGAAGAAGTAGTTGTAACTATGTTTCAAATGGATTTGAGCTCATTTATTCATCTTTTAATGCCAAAATATCTCTCTAAAGGCCCTTTCTTCTATAGATATAGCCTTGTAACTATTGTTAATCATCCCTTAGGTTGGTACAACAAGACTCTACTAGAAATGGTATTCTAAACCTCTTGGAGTAATGAATAGAACATTTTGTAGTTGTTTTCCAATTTGTGATTAGTGTTTTGTATTTGTTTGATATGCAAAAGTGGTTGTCATCTTCCCTTTATAGGTTCATGTTCAACCTAAGTGCTAATAAAATTTTCTTACAGGCCATCTAGTGTGTCTTAATTTTGATGTCTCAGTTATAGATTGGATAGTTAATTGTAAGTTCTTCCAATCGATCTTTGCCCTCATTTCCCTCCAGCTTAAGTCCATCAAATTGACCTCTAGGTGAAGCATTATTGCTTGGAAACCATTGTAAATACTGTATTAGTTCTATTCATAGTCTATTAGTGTTTTAATGAGTTCAATCTTGAGAGTGGATCTTTGAACATTCGGTACATCACCTCCTTTAGAGTAGGTTAAATTAATGAAATATCTAACTCTTTTCCCCATAAGTAATCAGTTGGCATAGATAAGATCATTTCAAGATATATTTAGGGAGTTAGCCATTAAATCTAAAGGTTCATTTCCAATATAGGTACACCCACATACCTGAAAATGTTCCCATGTTGTCCAAATCTAGAAAAAGCTTGAACAACTTCTTCTAGGGTGAAATATTTGGTGACAATAGTTTTGGTACGCTCGGTATGACCCATTGTCTTCAATATAACTTGTCAAGGTAAACGCTGGTCTTAATAATAGTAGCTATAAATTGGTGTGTTACTCAACATTTGGTGACTCCTTCAAGGTAAATCTAGTTCAAGGCCATTTTTTTGTTATAAAATTACCTTTATAATTCATGGTTCTCACTAGGTCATCCTCTAGTAGAACATTCAATCCCATTAACCCACCCATTCATCCTAAAATTCCTCTTGAAGTTCAGTATCCATAGCCTAATCTACACTTTGAAGATCAAGTAGATTTTTCTAGAGAGGAGGAGAGTGAAGAGGTTGAAGAAATTGAAGATCTTCAAGAAGAAGACATGGCTATACCTCAAATTTTCCCTACCTTCAATACTAAAAATCTAATTCAACTTCAATTATATAATTCCATTCCTCCTAATGCCATGAAAGGGGTGGCCACATTCAATGGTGAGAGTCACCTCACACTTAGTGAGCACATTATAGATGTTTCTAACTTTTGTAGTTTACATAACATTGTTTGAGAAAACATTTCCATCAAACTCCTTGCCATGTCCCTTAAAGGGAAGGATCTTGATTGGTATGGGACTCTATAATGTGGATGCATCACAACATGGGATGAGTTTGGAGTGTTGTTGACTTCTAGATTTGGAAATGAAAGTGACTATGACTCTCTCATACATTAGATCAATGTGATAAAAAGGGTATCCAAAGAAACAATGCATGACTTTAACAAAAGGTTTTAGAATACTTGTCATAGATTTCCTCCTCCCATGAGACCACCTGCTAGCTTTGTGTTCCCTACTTACTTAAGATCTTTTGTGACTAAAATTAATATAATGGTTCAATCTACGGGAGATTCCACTCTTCTTGAAGCATATGATCTTTCTATCAAAGCTGATAATAGTCTCATCCAAGCTAGAAGATTGCCTCTCAAGGTGTCTATGACTCCTTTGTCTAATACTTATGCTAGCACTTCAGAAGTGGCTCAAATTCCTAATGCCAATACCAAGTCCAAGGCTGCTCCTAATAAGCTAGAAAATGTCATGGATCCATATGCAGAAAATCAAATGCTAAAAGATTGGATTAAGTGAGTCAACATGCAACTAGATGCTCATCAAATTCCCTACCCTTACCATCAACCATTTGACCAAAAATATGGAAGAGGAAGAGGCCAATGAGAGCCTAACCCCAATAGGCCTGCCAATGTATACAGTCCTAACTTTACTACCAATGCAAGGGAGATGGGACTAGTTCATAGAAATTTGGTTTAGGGAGAAGATTAGAAGCAAGAACAATTCATAGATTCCAATAAGAATGGAGATCAATCTATGTTGTCTCAAGGAAGAGTTAATCCCTTCCTATCAAATGAGGATGAGGTGATGATGCAAGTTAATGAGGATTGGCAAGCTCAAAGAGAGATCTTCACCAATTTTTTGGTTGAAGACACTTTTGTGCTAAATCAAGGAGCTTCTATCATAGGCAATGCAAGGGCCAAGAGGAAGGATTTAGGAAGTGGCAGTAGCATGCCCACATTCTTATCTAATCCTCCTATAAGGCAATAAGACATAGCTTCAATTGTGGTAGTTCCAAAAACTTCTTAATGTCCATCAAGTCAAAATATGGTAAGGTCTACTCCTATTCCTCAAGTTTCAAGTAATTATCTACCTACAAGATCTAAAGAGAAATTAGGTATGAATTTCTTAAATATTTTAAATTCTTTGAAGAAAACTAAAACATCCATTTCTCTTTCTGATGTTCTTCATATGCCTGGTAAAAAAGAAATCCTACAAAAGTAGTTATCTACTATCCCTGCTAGTGTCTCACCCTCAAATCAAAGTCATGGCCATATTTCTTTTTCAAATTCTCCTAGTACCATTGTTGAAATATCTACTAGGGTTAATAAATATCCACCATTTTACCTCACCCTCATTGTAAGTGATAAGTTGGTACACAATTGTATAGTCGATAGTGGAGATTATATTTTATCATGCCCAAAGTTGTAGCTGACAATCTAGGACTGAAATATGAGACACATAAAAAATGGGTCCTTTAATTAGATGGTACACCTACCAATATAATAGGACTGATAAAAGGATTGAAGTTTTTCTTGCATGATTATCCTAGTTTTCTTATCTTGTAAGACATAGTTGTGGTTGATCTCCCAACCCACTTTGCAATATGCCTATCAAGGGACTTCACAACCAAGATAGGTGGCTATCTCTTAGCTAACTACTCTTTCTTGGCCTTCATAACAAGGTATGGGGACAAGGTAATAATTATAACACAACCCCTTGTAAGGTGTCATATTGAGCCTTACATCAAGATAAGTTCCAATCTGATTTGTGTGGCCCATGAAGAAAAAGGCTCTATTGTAGATGATGGAACTTCTTCCAAGCTTGAGGGTATTTCAGATTTGATTCTTAATGAATATGGAAATAATAATTATGAGAATGATCCATATAATGTTGTGGAGGAAACTTATTTAGGAGTGTATTATATACATGAAGAAGGAGTACTAACACCTCTACTTGCCAAGGAAGAGGGCGAAGATGATGAGACGTGGAAGATGTTTTTTGATGGTTCAAGAAGTAAAGTTGGTGCAAGAGATAGTGTTATGTTTGTCTTCCCATATAAAAAAAGTATTATGATTCATACAAATTTCATTTCAGTTTTACTTGTAATGTGACTGAGTATGAAAATTTAATTCATGGCCTTCAATGGGCAAGGAGAAAAGGAATCAAGAGCTTGAAAGTATATGGAGATAGTGAATTGGCTATGCATCATGTAAGTAATGTGGTTGATACTAATAAACCTTTCATTAGGTCATAGAATCATAGTGTATGGGATTTACTTGAAGACTTCAATGCATTCAATATTCAATCAGTCCCAAGGGAGTAAAATCGTCATGTTGATAGACTAGCTACCATAGGTGTTCAATTTGATACTCCAACTACCATAAAAGAGGAGGGAAAATAGTCTCATATTAAGATCATTATCAGACCTTATGTACCTAATAATGAAGTTTCTTTTCAAGTGTTTGATAGTGACAAACACATTGCATTACAAATATCTTAGTGAAAAGAGGGTGGGTGGATCACTAAAGTAATGGAATATGATGTTGATAACAAGGTGAAAAAATTGATAAGGGTTAAAGGCCTTTTTTAGAATTTATCTTCACTTCTTCATGAGTCAAAGGAAGAGGCTCTAGTCAATCATGATTATTCCTAATTAGCTAGTTCATTGCCTCCACAAATTTGGACAGAAGATGTGATCAGATTTATTCAAAATGGTATCCTAATGGTATGAGTAGATCACAAAGGAGATATTTTAGGTTACAATATATTACCTTTTGTCTTATTAATGGTGTGCTCTTTATAAGAGACATTAATGGTATGGTTTTGAGATGCATTGATAATGATCAGTTTGGAGTGTTTCTTGAGAAGTTCTATGATGGGAAAACAAGAGGTCATTTCTCTCCAATAATCATAGCTACCGAGATCATGAGGGTAGGTTATTATTTGCCTAGCCTCTTCAAAGATTTCCATGCTTGGGTGAGATGCTATGGAAAATGTGCTTTTTGTGTAGGAAAATAAAATCTTGTAGCTGTTCTTTTGAAGCCTATCCAAGTAGACCAACCTTTCAAGTAATGGGTTATTGATTTTATTAGTATGATAAACCCACCATCAGGTGTTGGTCATAAATGGATACTCACATCAAATGATTACTTTACAAGGTGGGTTGATGTAGAAACATTGAAGGAAGCCAATGAGAATGCTATCTTGGAGTTCTATGAGAGCATCATCATAAGGTTTGGCATTCCTACTATTATTTCAGATAATGATCTTACTTGTATGGATGCTAAGACCACTGATTGGGTAAATATTAATGGCATATTCTTGAGCACTACATCTAACTATTACCCTTAAGGTAATGGGTTGGCTGAATCTACTAACAATAATTGATCAAAACCATTAAGAAAATCATAGAGCATAACCAAAGAACTTGGCACACCAAATTGAAGAAAACCTTATGGGTAGATAAGATAACTCCCAAGAGGTCAAAATGGAATTATCCTTTTATGATTGTCTATGAAAGGGAAGTTAGGTTGTCTATCTCTCAAGAGTTGCCTACCTTAGAGTTAGCACATCAAATAAAGTTGCTTGAGAATACCCAATGGAGGTGAGATTGATAGAATTAATAGAGTTTTAAGAGACTAAAGATAAAACTCATCAAGCTATGGAGCATCAAAAAGTACTAATGAAGAGGTCTTTTAAAAATAAGGCAATTCCAAGATCATTTCAAGAAGGTGACATAGTATTAAAATGGGATGAGGATATAGCAAAACTAGGGAGACATACCAAGTTTGATACCCTATGGAGTGGACCATATGTCATCATCAAGTGCAAGAAAAAAAAATTAGTTAGAAAGGATGAATGGAGAAGAGATATCTATACTTATGAATGGGATACATTTTAAACCTTGCTATTGAGAACTGAAGGTCAGTTTTGAAAATTTTAGATTAGGTGTGTGTTTCCTTTCTTTTTGTGTTGTGTTCCATAAGTTCTCATGAAACACAAGTGAGTTTCTGTTTAGTGTCTTGTTATTATTGTTTTATATTGTTTGGTGTGTTTTTAGGGAATTTTATAAATCAAACATGCATGCTTACGACTCCATAATTGAATGGACATATTAGGCAACTAGTCATGGCATAGCAAGCATACCACCCTTGGGAAATCACCAGGAATGTTGACCATTTTTACCATAGGCCAAAATGGGTCAACCCCCTATAGATTAAATATTGTATATGGGAATTTTATAATGTGATAGGGTATGTTATAGTTCATTTTATGTTATTTCATATGCCATTCTAGTTTTGGTCATAGTCTAGCTTAGTCCTTGTGTCATTTGGTGTCTTAGGGGTCATTTTAAAGTCATATATACAAGTGATAGGTTTTCATGGTGTCCAAATAGCCAATATACATGAAAGAGTTCACACCAATCTCAATAATTTCATTCGAGCTTTCAAATATCAAGCAATAACTCAAACACAATCCTAAGTGAATCATGCCATCACTAGGACATCATCCATAAATGAATGGACCAGCTCACTTGTGCATTTGATAAGTTCAATAAAAATAATCTTGAATCAAAATGTTAAAACCTCATGTATTTTTTCATGGTAAGAACATGTTATGCAAGTTTCAAGTCTATGCGAGCTTCTTAGCTCAATTTATGAGCATTCAAAGTTGGACCTGCAGCATAAGATGTTCATGTTAACATCAAGTTTGAGCTATGTAAAGTAACGTTTTGGGTTCAAAATTCCTTAAAAGGTTTAAAGTTGATTAGGATATAATATTCCATGTGTTCTCACATATTGACACATTAGATCTAATGGTTTGTGTCAGGGTCAAACACATCAAAATTTCCCTAGGTTAAAGTCCTTTAAAGAGTAATAAGTTGGACAAGATCTTATGGTGTGGATTTGTTGAAAATATAATCCAATGGTGTACGATCACTGATAAGAAAGTGGGTCCAATATAGATCAATGATCAGTGTTCAATCATACTAATAATCCAATGATATGAGCTTGACTAATAAGAAAGTGGGCCCAATGAGATCTACGACTAATATTCACTCGTACATCCTAATCCAACTGTGTGAATGAAAATCAACATGTCAAAGGATATTCATGGTAGGAAATAAATAGACTAGGTTCATTGATACCAAGGAGATCAATGGTGTGTAGGAGGTCAAAAATTCAAGATCTGATCGCAAGGATCTGTGAGGCTAATGGGAATAAAGATAGGTTGGAGCATTTTAATTGACTCAAGCATTTTTCAATGGATAAATTTGAAACAAAGGAGAAGTTTTTAACCAAGGAAAACAAGGTCTTACAAGGGCCATCCCATTTCCATTAGAACTTAACTGAACACCATTAAAGGGACACATTGATGTATTCAGGTTAAAGGATATAAAGGGACCACCATTAAAGCTTAATATGGACCTTTGACTTGAGGGTTTGTGTCATGTAGGGTTCATTTTATGACAGTGTTCACTAGCTTTAAAATAAAAATTCATTCATATGGTGAATTCTCAATTCCAACAAAGATAGAGTGGGTTTATTTTGGACCTAATATAATAAAAAAATGGGATATATAGTATATAGCTCTGCGTCAACATAATGACTATATAAAAAACAATAGTTCAAGATTATTTTTCCATTTATGGTGGAACTATGAACATGGGAACAAATTTGAGCATGATCTAGTTTGAACAAAAGCTAGAATTTCAAAGGATGTCATGAAGGCATACACGTAGATCCTAATGGTTTCATATCCAGGACCAATAGTGTGAAAAGGACCCTTCTCTCCACTTTTGCATGCCATGATGAACTAGTGAAGAGCATTTAGCACTAGGATAAAGCTCTAATAGATTGATTAGATGGTTGTAACTGTATTAATGTCAGGACCTAGATCAGAACAACTTGACCCCACCATTTCAACTATCAAGGAGCATCAATGAGGGAATAATTTAATTATGCAACCACTTGAATTAACTTGGATCAATTAGGAAGCTTGAATGAGAATAAATGCAGAGGCAGTTGTAACTATGGTTTAAATGGAGTTGAGCTCATTGATTCCTCCTTTAACACTAAATTATCTCTCTCTAAAGGCTCTTTATTCTCTAAATATAGCATTAGATCTATTGTTAATCATCCTTTAGGCTGGTATGATGAGACTCTACCAAAAATTGTAGTTTTGCACCTCTTGGAGTAATGAATAAACATTTTTAAATTATTTACTAATCTATGATTAGTATTTTATATTTTTTTGATATGAAAAAGTGGTTATCATCTTCCTTTTTCAGGTCCAAGTTCAACCTAAGTGATGATAAATTTTTCTTACAAGTCATCTATCATGTATTAAGGTTGATGTCTTAGGTATAGAGTGGATAGTTGAGTGTAAGTGCTTTTAATCAAGCCTTACCCTCATTTAATTCTAGCCTTAGTCCATAAAATTGACCTCTAGGTGAAGAATTATTGCTTGTAAACCATTGTAGATACTGCATTAGTTCTATTCATAGTCTATTAATGTGTTATTGAGTTCAATATTGAGAGTGTATCTTTGAACATTCGATACAACACCTCCTTTAGATTATGTTTAATTCATGCAATCTATAACTCTTTTCCCCATAAGTAATCAATTATCATAGATAAGATCATTTCATGATATATTCGGGGAGCTAGCCCTTAAATCTAGAGGCTCATTTCCAATATAGGTAAACACATATACTTGGAAATGTTCTGTTGTTGCCCAAATCTAGAAGAGGCTTGAATAATTTCTTCTAGTTTACAAGATTTGGTGATAATAGTAATCTTTAAGAGAGATAACTTGATTAAGACCTTCAATATAAAGGTTTTTATCATTGGGGAGACTATCTTGAAGATGATTGATAGTGCATATAGGTGCCATTATGAGTTGGTAAAAAATGACTTATCTTTTAACATATTTTTATGTGATGATGTAGAGATCAAAATCAATTAAAAGAACCATACACTTGCCAATTCTGTTTCCAGGGTGAAAGACTTTAGATAATTGATGAAGTGGGTTGGAATGAATTATGGCATAAGTTTTTTGATAAATCATGTAATGATAGAGATTTTTAGCCATAAAATAGGTAGCAAGGCAATCACATTCTACATTGGTGTAACATTTTTCATAATTGATGAGATATCAACTGATATAGTAGATAACATACTCTCTTCTAGTATCATCTTGTTGGGCAATCACTATCCCAAATAATACGAGTGTGTAATAAGTGTATAAAATGAAATGATGGTAATTAGAAGGTGGACAAATGGTGGGTGGATGAAGCAGTAATTATTTCATGATTCCAAATGCCTTCTAATAAGGATCGGTCCATTTTAGAGCATTACCTTTCTTAACAAGGGAATTAACCAAAAAAATGCGAGAAGCCATTTTGGGGATAAATCATGATATTACCTCAAGCTTTCCAAGGTAAGTATGAATGTATAGAATGGAATGAAGAATAAGCATGTTGACAATAGCATTCATCTTAATGGGATCGACATCAATACCACTAAGAGAAACTAAGAACCCTAACAATTTATTATATGTGATGCTAAAAACACATTTGTATGGGGTTAGTCTAACTTTATATTTGATGAGTCAATCAAAGATGATGTTAAGACTAGAAATATGAGTTTTTTTGTATTTTATATTTGGAAATGAGATCATCCACATAAATTTACACAATTTTATGGATAAGATCATGAAAAATGTGGGTCATATCCCATTGATATGTAGCTGAAGGGCATTTTAATGTAGTAATAGGTACCCCATTTTGTGGTGAAATTTGTCTTATGTTAGTCTTTAGGGATGATATAAATTTTATTGTAGCCTAAGAAATAATCCATGAAGGACAACATTTCATAGCCATTAGTGTAATTGATGATGGTGTCTATCAAAGGTAATAAAAAGTTATCCTTGGAATAAATGAGATTGACATTATAGAAACTGATGCAAATGTAAATGACCATGGTGACTTTTTTACAAATGGGGATAATATTAGAGAACCATTCAAAATAATCCATGGGTTTGATAAATTTGGCATCTAAAAGTTTAATAATTTATTTATGGCATAAGTTGGAAACATTGGGGGAAAATTTACAATATTTTCTTTGGATGGGTTTGGCATTAGGATATGTGATGATTTTGTTCACCACAATACTAGGATCAATGTCAGGCATGTCCTCATATGACCAAGGGAAAGTATCATGATATTTATTGAAGAATAAACTAAAGTTATTATGTTTATTTGGTGTTAGTTCTCTAGAAATTATTATACATCAAAGGCATGCAGGGGTGCCATATTCGATTCTTGTAGTTTCCTTGATAAGAAAAGCATTTATATCTTAAAAATGATAGGCTATGTTAGGAATAGAGGAAATGTAATTGGTTTAGGATCAATACTAGCAATGAAGTTGTTAAAATTAGGGGCTTTTCCCTTAAAATTCCTAGATTTATGATGTTATTGAGGAAGTTGAGGTTCTTAGGCATGGAACAATTCAAGGATGGATTCATCACTAGGAAATATAGGTATAGGTCCATAATATTCCACATCTACTTCAAGATCAATAATTATTTTACCATGGTGGTCTTATTCAGAATGTATTTGGTGTAGATTTATGGCCTTGGCATCGAGAGTGATCTCTGGATTAGGTGGAACTATAGAGTAAGGTTGATCAAATTCAATAGGTTTATCTTTAGCATTATTGATAAGAAGAAGTTTGGGTAGAATAACCAGTGTGATAGAAGGTATATAAGGTTCTATAAGTTTTGTAGATGTGAGAGGTAAGACTTGTTCAACCAGCCAAGGAGTATCAAGAAGATAAGTATTGACTTGAGGTATATGACCTTCAAGTTATAAATAAAAATCCATGGAAATGGTATTAACATCATGATTAAAAGCATGTATTTGGGATAAAGTTTTTTGATAATGTTGAATATCCAAGTCTCATGATTGATCTTGGGTCATAATGTAGTTATTAGCATAAGATGGAGAAATAGTACATGTTTGTGAATAGGAAGGAACTTCAAAAGGTGAGACACCTAAATCATTAAATTTATGTGGTGACATAATTAAAGGATTTTCAAATAATATGGCCATTACATAGTCATTATATGTGAAGTCATATTCTGTATAATATGTTTCATGTGTATTACATGGAGGATTGAAATAAGTGATCTCATTGATAAGAGGGATGGTATGATCAAGAGGTATCAAGGAAGGAGGGATCCACTTTGAGATGTAAGGAGAAAGCTTAGTAGCATTGCATCTATTTTTCAAATTAATGGGCTCATCATTTTTAGAATCAATAATATTGAATATAAATAAGGATTCATATTGACAAATTAGGGTAAAGGGGCACTATTAATCTTTAGAAAAGTGGGAATCCAATATTGAGATTTAGGATTAGGAAGTTGGATGTTCTATAGGTTACAATAGGCCTCATGTTTATATCATTTGCAATTATGAATGAACTTGATACATTTTATTATAAAATAGGTTATAGTCCTCATGCAATGAGTTTCTGGGCATCTTAAGAGTATATTATAATATAATGGTAAATTGAGGACCATAAGCTTAGTAGTATAATTTTAGGTCCAATAGTAAGAGGGATCTAAATATGACCAAATAGATTTTGATTTTTTTTTTGAATCCATGACATGTCAAGTGAGTTTGATTGAAATGATATTTACTATATTTGTGTTGTTGAATAAGCCAAAAAGATGTCACATTAATGCCCAACCCCTTGTCTACTAATACTTTACGAACAAGGGATGTATTAATGGCTATTTTTATAAAAAGGGGTGGATCATCAACTCGAAAGAGGATTTCATCATTGATCATATCTTATTCAAGGTACTCTATGGAAGGTTTGAATAAGGATAAATAGATTCAATGGTATGAAATTTTGTTGGTTGAGGCTCTGAAGAAGATGGTTCCTCCTCTAAGGGAGATAGTTCTTTGATTTCTTGGATTTGTTTCATAAGGAACTTATGATGCTAAGGAAAGGTACAAACTAACTCCATGAGAGTATTTTTTCAAGCCATAGAGTTGAGTTATTCTTATAATTTGTAATGGGTTTTGGAAGAAAAAGAACTAGCACGAGGCTTAGAAGTTAAAGTAGGTTTAGGAAGAGGAGAAGTGGTTGGAGGTTTAGAGGGAGGAGGTGGTTCCTCATTGGATTATGAAGATAAGTGAGTAGTAGTAGTATCTTTGAGAATTCATTCTTCAAAAGACACTTTCTTTGGTTTGGTGATGGGATCTTTATGGGTTAGTTTGCTTCAGTAATTGACCTTAGTCACATTTACATTTTCGAAATTGGTGTAGTATTGGTCATAATCAGTGTGAATTGCACAAATATCCTTGTTTGTTTGTTGAGTGTTAGATGCAGAGAAAAAAATTGGATTGTTAGAAGAAGAAGCTTTAGAAGCTTGTTTCTTTTGATAAGTATTAATGTAATCTTGATGATAAATTTTGATCATGGCATCATGATTGAATGACATGTCAAGCATAACACAAATGGAATGTTTTGTAAGCCATTGACATGTTTCATAGGAATGACCTATATTGGTGTGGAACCAATTTATTTTTAGTATCATACCATTTAGAGGGATTATTAGGGTATATGAATGGTTTAGAGGGCCCTAAACATTATTTCATTTCTTGGACAATTAATGGCATATGAGAATGTTAGGGATTATTTTATTTGGATAATATTAGTTTGGGTTGAGGAGGATTACCAGTTATTCCTTTGGAATGTTGAAAATATCCCTTAATGATTTTAGTATTAGGTTCAAATTATTTCATTATGAAGTCTTGATGCTTAGCTTGGTCAAGAGCCTCATTTAAAGTTTAGGGAGTAAAACTTTGAACCTTGTATTGGAGTGAAGTTGTTAATGTTGTTATAAAGAGTTTAAACAACTTATCATCAGTCATGTTGTGATTGGCCTTGTGTGCCAAAGATTTTCATCATTTGATAAAATCATGAGTTTATTCAGTAGGGGATTATTGAGCATTGATGAAATGACTAAGGTAATTTTCAAGAAGATCATTGTGTTGGAATTCTATAACTAGATGATTTATTAAATCCTTTAGTTGCTATATAGAATGTTGGGGAAGTTTGTTATATCATTCTAATACATCACCTATAAAGGTTTCAATTAATAGTTTATTTGTGGTGAAAGTATTAGTTTGGATCCATTCTGTATAAAGATTGAAAAATGTGTTAACAAATGATGCAAGGTCTTTAGTCCCATCATATTTAATAGTTGGAGATATAATACCAATATCAATATAAATAATGAAAGGGGACAAAAGATTAATTTGGATGTGTTGAAGCATATTATTGTGGATGATGGGTTGGGGAATGACATTACCTATGACATCTATAAGAGGTAGAGGAATAAAGTTTTGATTATTTTGAGGGAGAAGAATAGGAGGTTCATTTGGCATGTTAATCACTTCCCCACTCCTTAATTAAATGATGTTATTTTAGAGATTTTCAAAAAAAAACAATAAAAGTAAAGAAAGGAAAGATATTTTCTATTACAAATAGCCATAAAGGACAAACATTTTTCCATAAAGGTTCACTTGGAGAAAAGATCAATGATGAAAACCCTATGGACATTTAAAAAAATAATAATGATGACAACATATATGAATGATATAAAATCTTAAGGTTCTTTTATTTTCTTAAATAATGAAAAGCTTGTGTGTTTTACAAAAATTAAATTAAATTTATTATTATGATTATAAAAAAATCAATTATGTTTATAAATGTAATATTATAATTTTAAAAAAATAAAATAAAATTGTCCATCTTTAAAAAATCAAAATTAGATAACATGTATATTAAATTAATGATCTAGTGATAAATTTGTTAAATTATTGTTGTGTTCAAAGACATGAGATTATACAAGAGCATCTTTATCTGCAAAATCAAGATCTGGTACATAATCGAAAAGATAAAATTTATATAAAGAGATTATTATATCTTTAATAAAATTGTGTTTATCATTTTTAGTTTTTATTTTCTATATTTCAACTTATTATGGATTGATTAAAAATATATTTATCTATATATGTCATTTAAAAATTTCCCATGATCATTGATGTTATTCAACAACTTGATCATTGTAAATTATTTTAATTATCTTATACTAATTTTAATTATATATGTATACACATACATGAAAATAAAGCATTATGTACACACTAGTTACAATATTAGATTATTTTAGAATATTTGTGTCTATTTTAATTATTGGCTTGTTTCTAGTCATAAATCCTTTGCTTTACTCTTTCATGATTCTTCTCTCTCCTCCCTTTATTTTAGGGAACACTATTTTTAAAACCCCGAACTTAAGGAATAGAGTTTTCAAATTAGTTTCTTTGTCTTTGTACAATTTTAGTATTAATTATAATTTGTTTGGATGAAACCCTAATACTCGATGGTATTAAATATGATATGGAAAAAAGGATGTCATATAACAAAAACATTAAATGAAAAAAAAAACCTTAAACTTAATGAATAAAATTTTCAAATCAATTTTTTTATATTTGTTTGATCTTATTGTTAACTATAATTTATTTGGATAAATAAATATATTAAATAAGATATGGGAAGTGGGATGACATATAACCAATAATTTGTTTGGATGAAGCCTTAATAATTCATCATACTAAATGTGATATGGAAAGAGGGATGTCATATAATGGAAATGTGAAATGAAAAAAGCTACCCCGTAAGAGTTTGCTAGGGATGATAGACGAAGGGCAAACGTGAGAAATGGTGGTACCCACTTTCATGTTGGTAGGCTTTGTTGAGTAAGTAGCCGAATACTCTATATTTACAGCCTCATTGATTTACAACCTTATATTTAGTTGTCATGAAGGACATTCTTCTAGAAACACATTTCATGAATTAATTGTAATCAAAGGATATTATCATTAATATTACTATAGAATTGTTATAAAGTTCATGAACTAAAAAGTATATATTATAAGGCTCTCAACGTTGATTCAATGGAGGAGATTCTATTCCATACTTCTAAGAGAACATGGAATTGAAAATTATGAGTCTCAAAATAACTAACAAACTTAGAAAATAACATAAATTACTTTTTATGAAACATCACATCCAAATAATTAGACCAGAAGAAGGAGGTGACAAATCATCCTTTGGAGGCAAAGCAATCAAAGAAGAGGGTCACCTGACCATGTTGACTATTATCTTGCACAATCAAAAGAATAAGAACTTCCCATGTAGGTTATAGAGGAATGTGCAACCCAAAAACTACACCATCACATGTAAGGGGAGTCCAATGAGATGGTGGAATTGAAAATTTTCCTTGTAGATGTGAACCCTAATCTCTCCACATTGAATAGGGTTGGAAAACTAATTACACGAGTGGATATACCATTATCTACACACTAGTGGCACATATCCTTGTAACAGGATATTAGGATGGAAGCTTCTCATAATACACATAGCACTTCCCTAATAGTTGAGAAATACTTGTAAGTGTTGACAATCCAAGGACACTTTCTTGGCCTTGCTCTTGATTGTGAAAGAAGGTAGAGGTGAGCACATGAACCTTATCACTAGTATAAAATGTTTGGTCATATGATCCAAAGTTATTTTCTTATCACATGTTAGTTATTATTAGTAATGCACATACACTCCTTTGGTATTTTTTTAGGTCAATTAATTAATGTTAGCATTAATAAAGTTGTTAGTAAGTTATTTATTTCATGGATTGAGATTTAGTTGAGTCTTGTAGTTGAACCACCTCGTGAAATATTATTAAAAACTTTTATACATCTTAAATATTTAATAATGAAAATTTTACTTATAATAAATTTTGTAAAAGACTATACAATGTAGTTATTTTATCTACTTATGTCTGCAGTGTGATTAGTGGTATTAAAACCACGTGAAGGAGGATTGAATACATAGTTGTATTCCATGATGTCTTTCAAGTGAATGAGGGAGGGAGAGTAAACCAAGGCAAGGAATATATTGCATTTTCAAACATTTATTATGCCTAAAAGTACCCAAATCTAATTTGTATGGTTCAAATCTTCCACTATTTTAATTTGTATGGCCCACCACTCATTTTTTTAGCCATATATCCATTTTGTATGGTCCAAATACCAATTTGAAGCCTTGTTCACTTTCATGTTATGAAATTTGATGTCCTAAAACATCAATTTTTAAAGAAGTATGCCCTTTAAATTCCTAAAATTAGAAAACAATATTACCCATGTTGCTGTGATATATTTTTATGGCCCAATTTGTTTTTGGATGGAATTTTAATGTTGTTGTATAGATTAATGGTGAGTAACATTCATTCTAAATGAATTTTTATGGTTATAAACATCTGTCAATGCAATAATACAAAATATTTTTTCTGTTGTAAGGTTTCATACTCAATAAATCAAGAAAAAACACAATAGTATATTTGTGTGTTTTTGTTAATTAGTAGTTTCTATGCTTGCTTATAAAGATCCCTATTAACTCTATCTTTCTCTTTCATCATGGTTCTTGTAGGTGGTTCAAGTTGTTGGTTATGGTTATTTAGGACTTACTTTAGCCTTCATTGACTAGTCTTCATCTTCTACAGACCTCCTACCACCCCCATCACCTCTTACCATAGACAGTATTGGTCATTTGCCTTGATTATGACTTGGTTTCATTCTTCACCTCCCTCGTGAATCTCACTTGTCCTAATTTTCCTCGAGATATCCCTTCCAAGATAGCATATTATGTCTACCCCCATCATGGTGTACCTCTCATTAGTGATTCACATTGACGGTGGTATTTGAGGTAACCTAAGACCTACTACTATTAATTATATTATCGATGAATTATGGGCCCATGAGCTTGCTATAATTGGATCCTTTCTTACCAACAAGGCAAACAAGATAGTCAAGTATTATGTGTAATTATTATTTGACTCACTCTTATCCGTGTCTCACCTCACCGAAGTCTGGAACATCTTTAGATCTAATTTGGTCCCCATATTCGAGGCAACACATGATTTTCTATCCTCTTTCAAGGATTCTAGATCTCCCACATCCCTCATACAGAGAACACTAGATCCAATGCTCTAGTGAATGCAACTCTATATTATGTGATTTGATATCACTTATGACCTTTTTATGTATGAGTTGGCATTGGATTTGGAGATGGATTTAGATCACACAAAGTTTGTACTTGTACCCATGGATCATGTTCTCATATTTTTTTTTATTTCCATATCTATCAAGTAAATGTAGGTTATGGTCTCTATTTTTCTTTTTCCTCTCTCTATCTTTCTTTTGTGTGGATTCTAGGTACTGCACAACACTCCTTATTCCTTTTGAACACTGACTACTTGTATCTTAGGGGCATATGTAATCATACATCTTATGACCCTATTCTTCGCAATGAATACATATCAGCTTGTATGCATACTACCAACCAAATCAATCTAATTTGAGACTTAATACCTACTTAGACACTTCCATAGCCTATTGTGCATCCCTCTAGACCTTCCCTACACTTTCTTGGCCCTTCACTCACTGTTGGACCCTTATAGTGCTTCTTGGGACTGTTATGGAGACCCTTTGACCACATTGAAGGTCTTGCTTTACCTAAGACACTAATTTTAGTCTAAACTATGACTAAAGCCACACATTTTGGCCTAAAATTAGGGGTCTAGGCTATAACTTATCCACAATGCATGATTTTTAATTTTGTTTAGCCCCAAATAGGTAGAAACATGCAAATTTTAGACTTATTGACCCTTGGGTGCAATGCATCACTATAAATAACTCCTCTTTACTTTTCATCATCACTCTTTGGATTACATACCTTATTAGATATCTCTTGGTCGATTATTAATTATCTTGAGCTTGCATTTTGCAGAGGATTCCCTACATCGTTTCATAATAATTTGGTGACTCCATTGCTACTTTTATTTGTTCCTAATCCATTTTGTTTTAATCATAGCTTCTGCAAGTTTCATTGCTCCTAATTTGTGCACCTAGATTGGGCTCACACACTACTACAAGTTCTCACTTCACCTCCTCTTTGTTATTTGGACATTGCTTTGGACATAACCCTATATTTCAGCCTTGTGTTCCTCCATAACTACCTCATAATTGGATCTATAGTTGGTAGAACATCTGCCTATTATTTTTATCTTGATCTGAGGGCACTTTGTTCTAAAAAGTGAAATTGCATAGTTTTAGATTGGTGTATTTTATAGGGTTTGTTATTTTTATTCTAGTTTAGCTCATTTTGAACATGTTTTAGAATGGATTTTTATTTTATGCATTCTCCTAAACCTAAAAATAGATTTCCTATTGAAAATGTATTTCATTTCATAAGATTACTTGATTTTGAATCATTTTACTGCTTACCAGATAATCTCTTCTTTAAATAGCTTAGTTTAATTGATTGAAATGGCATTCGCTCTGTCTAAGTTAGATATCACATGCTAGAGATGGTTTTATTTCAACAAAGACATTATCTTAAGTTTTTAAAAGTGTGTATTCTCTCTATTTCATTCTCTCACTCTTGAAAATATCATTTTATCTTTGAAATCATCTTTTAGTTACTAGAGTTATATGATTTTGAAACACATTTCTTACTTGGTAATTCTATTTTTTTTAGTAGTTTACTTTCTAATTATTTAAGCATTGAATTCTCCCACATAACTACTTGTTTTACTATAGTTATATCCATTATATATATTTGTGTCTTTAATATATTTAATTGTCCTAACCCTAACCTATTTAATAAGTTTATCTATAGCTTGGCACAAGATGGTGAACCAGATAGCCTATATATATATATATATATATATATATATATATATATATATATATATATATCCCATAGCATCTTTGAGACTTTTAGCCTTCAAAGTGTTTGATTAGTATTCTTGGTATCTCCCTACCAAACCTTAGTGTCCCATTTGTATTCTTGGAGATATAGTATCATGTGCCTCTATTGTTATTAATATAAGTTATCTTTGTTTGAATATTAGTTGAAGACATTTGTTTCTCTTCTCTTCCTCTAAATATGTTCCATATTTTGAAGTGGAAATGACATTGAATTCATGATAAAATGTAATTCAAAATTTATTTATATCAACTAGTTTCCTTATTAATTTTAACCATGATCCTCAAAGGACAACATTTTATGCACTCATAGTAGAAATAATGTTGAATGTAAGATGACACACTTAACTTAATTGATCCCACACATTTTGTAATTATATAAGTCATATCTATATGAACTGAAGGTGATATCCAAGAGATACAATAAATGATGTAGTAAAAAATGTTTATTTTCTAGTAGTCTATAGTCCATAACCTCAAGAATGGTACATTTCTTTCCATCTTGTATCCAACAACAAAGTTCCAGGAAGTGGATTTGGATCAAAAGTAGATGTAGTGAAGAGTGGACAACCCTCGAATAGTGAATGTGTCTACCAAATGGCTGAAAGATATTAAACCAAGGTTTGATTCCTATAAAAGAAATTATTTTCTTCATTCAAGGTAGAAGGGACAACTGATCTAAGCAATGAAGGATCAGCGGGAATAGAGGATATGAAGGATTACAAAATGCCTCTATAACTATGGACTAGACTACCTGATATCTAATGTGTGTTGGATCATAATACATGCTCCCTATAATGTTTAAAGTTGACTAAAGGTACGTTGATCAGAAAAAAAATTCCTTAATATCTAAAATGTTAAAATGAGATGGTGGAGGTGTGTCCCCATCACTACTATAGTCATATACATTATAAGAAGAGTCATCAGTATCATATGAGTTCTTAGGATTAGAAATGTGATTAGGTTCACGTGAATTTGAAGAAAAAGAATATAAAGGAGTGTCAAGAGAAAAGTGTGATAAGTAATATATTCAAGTCTAATGATTGACCATTTCCACTACCAATACTGTATCATGACACAACTTTATAGCATACAATGAATATTCAATGAATTTAATTCGCATGCCCAAACCAATGTGAGCAATCTGGTAAACTGATAGGAAATTAGTTTAAAGTAAGGGAACACTAAGAATATTATTAAATTTTCCACCACTCACTTTAATAGACCTTCTATGAATTAATTTTTTAGAATTTTCATCACCTATTTATATAGAGGACGTGCCACATGGTTCTAAGGAATTAAAATCTATCTATGAAGAGGCCATGAGATGTGAAGTAGCAGAGTTAATGATCCATGTAGGAGTCAAAGGTACAATAGTAACTAAGTCTTTGCCCTTTTCTTTCCCCTTATCATTTTTTTTTGCATTTTATTTACCATGGTCATTTGTCATAGAGTAATCATGGGTTGATGAATAATGGTTGTTATAATCAAGCACACCAATACTATGTTTCTTGATCATCTTAGTTAGTTGGTCAATACACTTCTTGACTCAAGTAAAAATGTCATTTGAAGATGTCTCATTATTAGGTTTAACATTGGAAGATGTCTCATTATTTAATTTATAGGTGGGAGGATTTACATCCTTCTCTTGATCCCTTTTGTTATGTTTCTTTTTATGTTGTTTGAACCCTTTTATTTATTAGCAAAAATTGCATGATTATGATAACTTCACTACTCCCACATATATGAAATTTTCTTGCTCTTGAGTTATGTCAGCAACAAAGATATCTTAAGAAGACATATTCCATGTAACTCCAAAATCACTATTTGTGGCATGGAAAATAGACACAAACATATATAATAGTCTAGACCCATTTTTGAGAGTATAGATAGAACAAGTTGATCATCTTTTTTATCTATTCCACATTATTTTAGGTACAACCTAAGATATTTAAACTTAGTGAACAAGTTATATAGTGTGTCAAAGTCACATGGGCTCCAAATGATGAGCTCACTCTCTAGTTCATAACCACTCATCACATCCTTTATCCCAAAACATTTTTCTAGTATGGCCCATATTCATTAGGTGATGTAATAGATTCAATGTGAAAATGTAAGTCAAGAGAAATAGACAACTATGTTTTTTATCACATCTATTAAACCATTTATTATTATTTGCATTTAATATAAGTTTAGTTTCTTCATTCATATATATTATATATAATCCTTTTATTCTTATAACAAGCAGCATAAATATTTTTCACTTGTATTAATTGAATGTCTTAAGAGGTGGAAATGGCCAATAATCCATGATGAAAGAAAAGAGGTTATTGAAGAAAGTAAAGAAGAAATGTAGAAAATATAAATTTCATAGCACCACATAGTACCCACTCATAACTATCAAAGTGACCCCCCTAAAGTTATAAATATAAGCACACTCATATAGACATCAAACATAATGAAAAATCCAACTAATAATGTATCCAAGAAGTGTACAATAGTTAGTTTGAAATGAGATGTAGTAGACCCAATATGACCACTTATATGTAAAGCAATAAAAAAACAAGCACTTTTAAATAAGATGACATTCAAATCTGATTTACCGATAAAAAAGTATGTATGTTTAAAAATCTAAGATTGCATAAAAAATTTCCACCCAACATAAATTTGAAAAATATTTAGGTTCATTAAAGATAACCAATAAAATATTGAAAATATATGGGTTTATATAAAAAAAATTTGGGTGATAGAGTTAAGCCCCTACTAGTATGATTCAATATTTAATGCCTTTCCCAAGTGACCACACCAGATGACCAGGGGGATAAAAACTTTTGTGAGTGATCCCGCTCCCTCACTTTTGATTGATGTGATTGATTTGATGGATCTAAATTTTAAATTAAAACCTACATGTCATAGTGTGTAAAAGGGGTGGTTAGAATCTACAGGGTATTTTGGTAGTGATCAAAACTTGTGTTATGTTTTTACAGTGGTCAAAACCCATAGTGTGTGCCTATTGGGGTTAGATTCCATCGATGTTTTGAGCATATATTAGAGTTCATTATATGTATGAACACAACTCTAAACCTACCTTGTGTTTGAAATAAGACCAAAACTTGATGGGTGTCCAAACACATGATAGAACCCGATGGGTGTTCATGCATGCTTTAAACCACATGGTGTGCATGGAATAAAGTGAAACTCTGTGAAGTGTTTGGGTATGTGGAAACATCTTTTGAGGTCTAAAAGTTCCCTTGGGGGTGTTTTCCCACTAATAAAATTTAGTTGGATGGCATAAATCTAACTAAGTATTTAGAGGGGTGGAAGATTCTCTCAAAGGTTTCATTCTATTAAAAGATGTTCAATAAACCTTTTTTTTCTACAAAATGTTTTACCAAGACAAAAAATCATCAAAACTACCTGAAAGAGTTAGAAACTTCACTAAAACTAGAAAACCCAAAAATATGTATATTTGGTATGAATCCTCTAATAATTAGTAAAGACCCATTTGAGATCTTGAAAAACCAAAAAAAATTGAAATTTATTCATAATTTGAGAATATTGATCTATAAAATGCATGAAATGACTAAAAAAGCCCCAATACCATTCAAAAAATATAAAAAATAGTCATAAATCTAGGTCATGTTTATAATCAATTTGAGGGTTTTGATGTGTTGGTTGAATATTTTGTCAATCAGTGTACTGATAAACAAAATAGGTCTGATCAGCCAAAGTAGGAAGATTAGTCATCTAAATGTGTAGGTTTACCACATCAGAAGGGGACTGATCTCTCCTCTCATCAAGGGGAGGTTCCATATATATATATATATATATATATATATATATATATATATATATATATATATATATATATATATATATATATATATATATATATATATATATATATATATATATATATAAACAAAAAATAATACTCAAGGGTAGGACAAACCATCCATCTCTCTTTCTTCAGAGATGATGTGTGCAGATCAAAGGAGAAACTCAAGGAAAATGATAGAAAACACTCCTCTTCTTTCAGAAGTACTATACAACAAGCCACAAGAATACTCCAGGTAGTAACAACAAAATGTAACAAAGGATGTAATAGCCAACAAATTGAGATGCATCACAAAGTCTACACCTGAATTGCTCAAGAGTAAGATATGAAGGACAATGAGGGCACAAAGTCACCCCAAGGTCCTTTACACAGAAATGAAAAGAAAACACACTAAAGTCAATTATGGGGGCACAAAGTCACTCCACAATTGACTCTTCAGGACACCTTCTTGACTGCTGTCACTAATTCTGCTTGTTGAATTAAAGGAACAGAAGATATATTAAGGAAAAAGACATAAGAACAATTTCCTCAAAAACAAAGATATTACAACACAAAGTCTAAAAAACCACTTGCTTTCTTATTCCAATAACAAAATATGATAAACAAACTGAGCTCAAAGTCTCAGAAGTGTCTTTTAATTTGGGAGTTTCATTCTGATTGTCAAAAAGAGATAGATTTACAATAAAAGAGAGTCCCTTATATAGCCTCTTCAAGAAGGACTCAAAAACAGTAACACATCATATTGCATTGGAATCTATTAAGAAGACAAGCTGGAACTTAGGGACATTTACCCATTTGATTTTATCAATGCAGAGAAATAAGTCACACTATTAAAAGTTTGCAACTTTCAATGTCCACCTGGAGATCTGATCCTACCTTCATCATTCCTCCTTTCTTGGTTAATTAAATTGGGTCCTAGATTCAATTTGTTATTTTTTTCCTTCCTCGCTTTCTACTAGTCTTGACCTTAAAGCCTGTGAATGCATTTGGGTCTGTAGGTTCAAAGGATCAATGGCTATTTTATGAGCTTTAAAATTGATGTTCGCGTGCCCGTCACTATGTTTTCAATGGCTAGTTTGTTGTCTTGAATTTGACATCTTCGGGTGCGTCACCCCTTGGTCCTTCTTCAAATTTTTTATTTGGCACTTTTTTGGAAAGAAACTGCCCTTTTAGGCCTTAAGAAATGATCTTTGAATGGCCTTCGGGCTTCTTGATTTACATTTTCCCGAAGGGAAGGTGACCCTTCGGCTTCGGGGAAGTGTCCTTCTATTCGGTAGCTGGGAGTCCCCCACGAGGGCACCTGCCCTTTAGGGTCCTTTGGTGGCCTTTTGCGGGTTTCCTGCGAGCATTTTCCTTGGACAAATTCCCACAGACAAAAAGTCTGCAAAAATTTCTCGCGAACAAAAAGTCTGCGGAAAATGTTCTTTATCACTTTTGCCTTGGTTATTTCTTTGGGATTTTTTCCCACATCTGCTTCTTGAATTCTTTCAGACTTTTTGTCTAAAGGAATTCCTTCAGACTAAAGTCTGAAAGAATTATGACTGTCTGCCTTAAACAAAATTTCTGAAGGAATTTACCTTTGCGGCCTTCTTCGAAAATGACCCTTCCGAAGGGTGTTTTTGTTGACCAAGTGCCATCCACAAGGGAACTTGTCCTTCAGGAGGCTCTTTGAACTTTTATATTGGATCACTCCTTTGAACCAAGCTATTGAACCACTCTATTGAACCAAGGTGTTGAACCGCTTGGTTGAACCAAATGTTGAACCAAGCCGATGAACCAAGCTTTGAACCAAAATGGTTCAAGATGATGGTTCAAGCCGATGGCTCATTTGATTAAACTACAGTGATGAAATAACCATTGAACCAAAAGATGTTGAACCAACCGTTGAACCAAGTTTTAGTTTAACGGTTCAAACAGAGCCTTAAACTGATTGATGAACCATTTGATTGAACCAAAGGATGAACCAAAATGTTGAAACAAAGTGAACAAACCGATTGAACTGAAAGCGTTAAACCGATTGAACCTTGAACTCATTGAACTGATTAAACCTTGAACTCATTGAACCTTTGAACCAAAGTGGTTCAATGGTTTAAGCCTCTTTTGCTTGAATGCTTGTCGATAGACATTTTTGATTGAACCAAGGCACTGAACCAATCCTGAAAATGACCAAGTGTTAGAAACTAACTCTTTTGGTGGAACCTACCTACAGAAACTATGAAGCCTATTGAACTTGTAAAAATGAATCTGCCTACAGAGTCTGTAGAAATCAAGTTTGTAGAAATCAACCTGTAAATCCCATTGAACTTGGCCTGCAAGGTCTGTAGATTTCCTCTTCCTGTTGAGTCTGTAGATTTTCTCTTCCTGCTGAGTCTATAGATTCAAGCTTGCAGAGTCCATAGATTCAAACCTGCAGAGTCTATATATTTTATGTTCTTGTTGAGTCCATAGGTTTCTAAGAAGCTTGAAAAATTGAGGAATTTGAATGTCCAGGACAAATTTTGAAAAGGGAAGAGACAATTTTGGTTTGTAGGACCAAAATAGTTCAAATGTTGTCCCAAAAATGAGTGATATTTTTTGGGGGACAACATGATGTAGGTTATAAATTTAATGGCATTGTATTTTTTATGATTATATAATTTAGTTGTATAATTTGCATAGATTTTCACAAAATCCAACCAAACCTATGAAACCACTAAAAATAAAGAAAACCAACAAGAATGCTACCAAGAAAGATATTATTGAGGATTTTGAAAAAGACAAAATAACCATCAGATCAAAGCTCCAATACCATTTTAGATCAATCCAAGATCACTCAACATCACAAATTATATGAAACCCTAGAAGTAGGTGAGAGCAATGCAAAGAAAAAGTGGGATTCATAATAGTTCATTAGCCAAAAATTATGAGGTACGTTATATAGTGAGATATTAGGTCACCAAAAAGGTAAAAACTCATCTCAGAATTAGAAAACACATAAAGTGTATTTCTATTGATGACCCTAACAACCCTAAATATGATGAATAAAATCCTTGTAAGTAAAACTACAAGTGAAAACAATCCCACACCGAGAATATTTTGCAATAGGTTTTCTATCCACTTAATGAAACTATTAAATGGTCAAAAAAAATTTAGAATAGATTAGTTATGAATTAAATGTGACTTGAAAAGTGAGATAATAAGTCACAAGCCTAAGAAAGTTAGTCCTAATATTAAAATGAGGGTGAAACATTGGGGGAAAAATAAAAATTCTAATTGGAACCGAAGATAAGGAGAAATCAGAGATAATATTTGAGACAAAAATTTGAAATCCTAGAAAGAATTCTTTTTTATGTATGGAGATTAGTACATTCCCCTAAAATCCAAGGTCAAAAGAAAGTGCTTTTAATATTAGATATCAAATCTGAAGTCAAAACAATGTGTTTTAAATGTTAGATATTAAATCTAATGTTTAAAATAAATTATTTTAGTGACAAATATTAGATGCAAGGTCAAAATTAATTTATTTTATTGTCAAATGCTCAAGAAATGTTTTAAACCCAAGAACAATATTTTTGAACTAATACTCAAATAAATTATGGTTCACTAATAATTTTCATCAAAAATTGAAAATAATATATGTATTAACCATTATTAAGATAAATTAATTTAAAATAAGGTGAATGGTGTAATACAAATTTCAACACATAGAATGAAAAAAAATACTGAAATTGATAAAGCACAATTGGATGAAAGGAGACAAACTATGAACAAAACAAAATACATAGCTTTTTACTATCTGTGATCTAACTATGAAGAGCTCATAGATGGATAGCACTAATAATAAAAGGTTGATTCTCTAACTACCAATGAAAGTAGAAGTGTAATTACTCATGGTCAATAATGTTACAAAGGGGGAAAGATCAACTGACACTATTGTCTTCTATTGGGATATTTTGTCATCTATGAGAAATCAAGGAAATAAGAGCATAATCATATGTGGCTACTTAAAACATGTGTGTAGGAATACAATTGACCTTTGTATATGCACAAATGACATGAAAATCAGTTCTTCAAAGTACAATCCTTAAAAAGGCTTGAAATAGCTAAAAATTTGTAAACATAAAAGAAGGAAGTGTAATCATTTGAGATAACCACAATCACTCCCATGATCACTGATCACTACCTACATATGCAATACTCTAAAAAAATAAACAATCTCACATAGTTATTTCACATAGAGGATATCATGATGGCATACACGTAAATCCCAATGGTTTCATCTCTAGGACCAATAATGTGAAAAGGACCCTTCTCTCCACTTTTGCATGCCATGACGAACCAATGAATAGTATCTAGCACTAGGATAAAGATCTAATAGATTAATTCAATGGTTGTAACTATATTAATGCCATGACCTAGATCAGAAAAACTTGACCCCACCATTGCAACTATCAGGGAGCATCAATGAGGGAGTAGTGTAACTATGCAACCACTTGAATTAACTTAGATCAATTAGGAAGCTTAAATTAGAATAAATGCAGAGGTAGTTGTAACTATGGTTTAAATGGATTTGAGCTCATTATTCCTGTTTCAACACCATTATCTCTCTCTCTAAAGCCCCTTTCTTCTAAAAATATAGCATTAGAGCTATTGTTAATCATCCTTTAGGATGGTATGATGAGACTCTACCAGAAATTGTAATTTTGCACCTCATAGAGTAATGAATAAACATTTTTTTAATTGTTTACCAATCTATGCTTAGTGTTTTTTATTTGTTTGATATGAAAAAGTGGTTATCATCTTCCCTTTTCAAGTCCAATTTTAGCCTAATTACTGATACACTTTTCTTTTAGGTCAGTTAGCATGTCTTAAGGTTGATGTCTTAGGTACAGAGTGGATAGTTACTGTAAGTGATTCCAATCAAGCCTTACCCTCATTTCCTTCTAGCCTAAGTCCATCAAATTAACACCTAAGTGAAGCATTATTTATTGTAAACCATTGTAGATATTGTATTATTTCTATTCATAGTCTGTTAGTGTGTTAATGAGTTTAATATTGAGATTGTATCTTTGAACATTTGGTACATCACCTCATTTAGAGTAGGTTTAATTCATGCAATCTCTAACTATTTTCCCCATAATTAATCAGTTGGCATAGATAAGATCATTTCAAGATATATTCAGGGAGATAGCCCTTAAATCTAGAGGCTCATTGCCAATATAGGTACACCCATATACTTGGAAATGTTCCCATGTTGCCCAAATCTAGAAGAAGCTTGAATAAGTTCTCCTAAGTTACAAGATTTGGTGAAAATAGTAATCTTTAAGAGAGATATCTTGATTAAGACCTTCAATATAAAGGTTGTTATAATTAGGGAGACTATCTTGAAGATGATTGATAGTGCGTATAAGTGCCATTGTGAGTTGGTCGAAAATGACTTATCTTTTGACATATTTTTACGGGATGATGTATAGATCAAATTCCATTAAAATAACCATACACTTGCCAATTCTAATTGAAATAATTTAGATAATTGATGAAGTGGGTCAGAATGAATTATGACATAAGTTGTTTGATAAAGCATGTAATGATAGATTTTTTTAGCTATGAAATAAATAGCAAGGAAATCAAGTTCTACATTAGTGTAACATTTTTCATAATTGATGAGATCTCGACTGATATAATACATAACATACTCTCTTCTAGTATCATATTTTTGGCCAAGGTAACTACGAATGTATAGAATGGAATGAATAATAAGCATGTTGACAATATCATTGATCTTAATGGGATCACCATCAATACAACTAAGATAAACTAAGAACCCTAATAATTTATTATATGTGATGCTAAAAACACATTTGTATGGGTTTAGTTTAACTTTATATTTGATGAGTCATCAAAGAGGATGTTAAGACTAGAAAGATGAGTTTTTTAGATTTTGTATTTGGAAATAAGATCATCCACATAAGTTTCCACAATTTTGTGGATAAGATCACGAAAAATGTTGGTCATAGCCCATTGATAGGTAGCTCTCGTATATTTAAGGCTGAAGAGCATTTTAATATAGTAATAAGTACCCCATTCTATGTTGAAAGTTGTCTTATGTTAGTCTTTAGGGATGATATAAATTTTAATGTAGCCTAAAAAATAATCCATGAGGGATAAAATTTCATAGCCATTAGTGTAATTGATGATGGTGTCTATCAGAGGCAATGGAAAGTTATCCTTGGAATAAGCGAGATTGACATTATAGAAATTGATGCAAATGTGAATGACCATTGTGAATTTTTTACAAATGCAGATAATATTAGAGAAAAATTTGAAATAATCCATGGGTTTGATAAATTTGGGATCTAAAAGTTTAATAATTTCTTTATGGCATAAGTTGGAAACATTGGGGGCAAATTTACACTATTTTCTCTGAATGGGTTTGACATTATGATATGTGATGATTTTTTTCTCCACGATATTAAGATCAATGTCAGCATGTCCTCATATGACCAAGTGAAAGTATCATGATATTTGTTGAAGAATAAACTAAAGTTATTATGTTTAGTTGGTGTGAATTCTCTAGAAACTGTTATACGTCAAGGGCATGAGGGGATGCCATATTCGATTCTTGTAGTTCCTTTATAAGAAAAGCATTTATATCTTGAAAAAGATAGGGCATGTTAGGAATATAGGAAATGGAATTATTTTAGGATCAATAATAGTGAAGTTATTAAAATTAGGGGCTTTTCCCTTAAAAGTCCTAGGTTTGTGATGTTATCAAGGAAGTTAAGGTTCTTAGGCATGGAAAAATTCAAGGATGGCTTCATTGCTAGGTAATATAGGTATAGGTACATAATATTCCACATCTACTTCAAGATCAATAATTTTTTTACTATGGTGCTCGCATTCAAAATGTATTTGGTGTAGATCTATGGCCTTGGCATTGAGAGTGATGTCTAGATTAGGTGGAACTATAGAGGAAGGTTCATCAAATTTAATTGGTGTATCTTTAGAATTATTTACAAGAAGAGGTTTGGGTATAATAACTAGTGTGATAAGAGGTATATAAGGTTCTAGAATTTTTGCAGATGTGAGAGGTAAGATTTGTTCAACCAGCCAAGGAGTATCAAGAAGAGAAGTATTGACTTGAGGTATACGACCTTCAAGTTATAAATAAAAATACATGTAAATAGTATTAACATCATGATTAAAATAATGTATTTGGGCTAAAGTTTTTTGATAATGTTGAACATCCAAGACTCATGATTGAGCTTGGGTCATAATGTAGTTATTATCATAAGTTGGAGAAATAGTACATGTTTGTGAATAGGAAGGAACTTCAAAAGGTGAGACACCTAAATCATTAAATTTATGTGGTGACATAATTAAAGGATCTTAAATTAATTTGGCCAATACATAGTCATTAAATGTGAAATAGTATTCTGTATAAGATGTTTCATGTGTATTACATGGAGGATTGAAAGCAATGATCTCATCGATAAGAGGGATGGTATGATCAAAAGGTATCAAGGAAGAAGGGATCCACTTTGAGATGTAAGGAGATATCATAGTTGTATTACATGTTTTTTTCAAATTTATGGGCTCATCATTGTTAGAATCAGTAAGATTGAATATAAATTAGTATTCATATTGATGAATTAGGGTAAAGGGGCACTATTAATCTATGGAAAAGTGGGAATCTAATATTGAGATTTAAGATTAGGATCCTAGATATTCTATAGGTTACGATAGGCCTCATGTTTATACCATTTGAAATTATGAATTAACTTGATACATTATCTTATGAAAGAGATTATATCCTTCATGCAATAAGTCCATAGGCATCCTAGGAGTATATTATAATATAATGGTAAATTGAGGACCATAAGCTTGGTAGTATAATTTAGGTCCAATAGTAAGAGGGATCTAAATACAACCAAGCATATTTTGATTGGTCTTGTTGAATCCATGACATGTCAAGTGAGTTTGATTGAAATGATATTTACTATATTTGAGTTTTCGAATAAGCCAAAAAGATGCCACATTAATTCCCAACCCCTTATCTACTAATACTTTATCAACAAGGGTGGTATTAATGGCTATTTTAATAAAAAAGGGGTGGATCATCAGCTCAAAAGAGGACTTCATCATTGATCATGTATTCTTCAAGGTACTCTATTGAAGGTTTGAATAAGGATAAATAGATTCAATGGTATGAAATTTTGTTGGTTAAGGCTCCGAAGAATATGGTTCCTCTTCTAAGGGAGATGGTTCTTCAATTTCTTGGATTTGTTTCATGAAGAACTTACGATGATAAGGAAAGGTACAAACTAACTTTATGAGAGTAATTTTTCAAGCAACAGAGTTGAGTTATTATTATAATTTTAAATGGGTTTTGGAAGAAGAAGAACTAGCATGAAGCTTGGAAGGTAAAATAAGATTAGGAAGAAGAGAAGTGGTTGGAGGTTTAGAGGGAGGAGGTAGTTCCTCATTTGATTATGAAGATAAATGAGTAGTAGTAGTAGTAGTAGTAGTAGTAGTAGTAGTAGTAGTAGTAGTAGTAGTAGTAGTAGTAGTAGTAGTAGTAGTAGTAGTAGTATTTTTGAGAATTCATTCTTCAATAGACAGTTTCTTTAGTTTGGTGATGGGATGTTTATGGGTTAGTTTGCATCAGTAATTGACCTTAGTCACATTTATATATTGGTAATTAGTGTAGTATTGGTCATAATTAGTGTGAATCACAAAAATATCCTTGTTTGTTTGTTGAGTGTTAGATGTAGAGAAAAAATTTAGATTGTTAGAAGAAGAAGCTTTAGAATCTTTTTTCTTTTGATAAGCATTAATGTGATCTTGATGATAGATTTTGATCATGGCGTCATGATTGAATTCCACATCAAGCAAAACAAAAATGGAAAGTTTTGTAAGCCCTTAACATGTTTCATAGGAATGAACTATATTGGTGTGGAACCAATTTATTTTTAGGATCATACCATTTAGGAGGATTATTAGAGTATATGAATGGTTTTGAGGGCACTAAAAATTATTTCATTTATTTCATAATTAATGGCATATAAGAAGGTTAGGGATTGTTTTCTTTGGCTAATCTTAGTTTGGGTTGAGGAGGATTATCAGTTATTACATTGGAATGTTGAAAATATCCCTTAATTATTTTAGTGTCAGGTTTAAATTGTTTCATTAAGAAGTCTTGATGCTTAGCTTGGTCAAGATCCTCATTTAAAGTCTAGGGAGTAAACATTTGAACCTTGTATTGGAGTGAAGGTGTTAATATTGTTATAAAGAGTTTAAACAAGTTATCATCAGTCATGTTGTGATTGGCCTTGTGAGCCAAAGATTTCTATCATTTGATATAATCATGAGTTTACTCAGTACGGGATTATTGAGCATTGATGGAATGACTAAGGTAATTTTTAGGAAGATCATTATGTTGGAATTATATAACTAGAGGATTGAATAAATGCTTTAGTTTCCATATAGAATGTTGGGGGAGTTTGTTATATCATTCTAATACATCAAATATAAAGGTTTCAACTAATAGTTTATTTGTGGTGAAAGTATTAGTTTGGATCCATTCTTTAAAAAGATTGAAAAATTCCTTAACAAAAGATGCAAGGTCTTCAATCCCATCATATGTAATAGTTGGAGATATAATACCAATACAATATAAATAATGAAAGCTGATAAAAGGCTATTTTGGATGTGTTGAAGCATCTTTTTATGGATGATGGGTTAGGGAATGACATTACCTACGACATCTGTAAGAGGTGGAGGAATAAATTTTTGATTATTTTGAGGGAGAATAATGGGAGGTTCATTTTCTATGTTAATCAAATTATGTTGTAGTTGCATAATTTGGAAGGTTTTAGATGTTTGCATGATGTTCATTTGTTGTATTATTTTTGAAATAATATGAGTTGTATCAGTTGTTGGGTTAGTGTTTATTAGAGGATTACCTTAATTTGTATTATGGGGAGGGTTTCTAGGTGGTAGATTCCTTGTGGGGTTATTGGATAGGATTTTATCAATTTTCCCCACATTATGGTGAGATGTTTGAATATGGGAATTGTCTTGATAATTTTGAAAAGGATTTGAACCACCAATCTCATCTATTGGAGTGATTTGAACCATGTTGCAATTGATAGATGAGGGAGGAGAAGATGTGCCCCAATAATGAGGATCCTCTTCAAAAGTAAAGGTAGGAAGAAAATAATATCTCATATAACATCTAAATGGACTCAGGTTGTCCAAAAAAATTATGATAAGGGATATCATGATGCTTGAGGAAAGAATCTAAGATCAAGAAAAAATAATGAAAATAGAGACAGAGTTGACCAGATAGAGAATAGTGTTAGCCATTAGGTACAAAGTTGAATGAGGCAACAAAGTATGCGATGAAAGTTCACATAACAACAAAACAAAATGACATAGTCAAGTTAGTCTTCTATGTGTTGCAAAGGATAAAATTAAAATAGGATATAGAGATACACAATCATATGGATTGACAGTGTACTTGAGATGATGAAATTAAATAGATGAGAAAGATAAATAGTCATATGGGTCGACTGTGTACATGAAAAGGGGAAATTAATCAGGATGATAAAATACACCATCATGGGGAGAGATTGTGTATGGAAGTTAAACAAGATTGATAATTAGAAAGAGAATGTATCGATAGGGATAACGATGTTCTAGATATATAAAAATATTTGTAAGATAATATCTAGGCAAATGAAATTAAGCATGCAAGTAATTGGATCAATGTGATTAATCAAAGTGGAACACATGTCACAAACCTTGCACTAATGTTAGTTAATGAAAGTTTTTGAATATAAAATATAGTGATCAAAGAAAAAGAATAAAATTTAAAATAAATGCAAACTAATTGGTTATTCCTAAGTTTTATTAAGTTACAATGATGTTTGCATCTAATGTGATGGGAAGTTGCTTGTAATAAGGAACTATAAATCAATCTAAAGATTTTTTCAAGAAGTTTAGGATGAAAGGGATATTAATTGGTGATGGTATTATCTTGGTATTAGGGCCTACCCCCTCACTTCACAATCCTATAGTGATCTTTCAATATATACCATTAATCATGTGTTTATACTTGGCCATAAAACCAAGTAGACTTCCTCCTTGGTAATGAAATACAAGTAAGTATACCTTGGGAAGATATATGTTTATTATTTTTAGGTATAAAGTGATTTGGAAGTGTGTGCAAAAGATAAAAATAGTGTGACTAAAATGGTAATTTTAAAAACTACCTAATTAACCTATATTTGTTACTCTAAGCATGTAAGCAACTAAAAGGAAAGGTGAGTTAATTACTATAAAAAATAAATTAATTCCTTGATTATGAAGAGTAAAAAATTAGTTCAAGTGATATTGTATAGAAAAAATACAAATCAGAGTCAACTGGATAGCTATTGTTATGCGATAGCACGATTTGGAAGAACACAATCAAATAGGTTGACTATGTCTTCTAGATAGAAAATAGGCTATAGAACTATATCAAGCTAGTTGACCTAGTTAGCATTAGGGTTATAATTTTACAAGATGCAAACTTGTGACAAATAGCATTGAAAAATAAAAATTGAAATGATAGAGAAGGTGAGAATGAACATTGATTGGTTTGAAGACATGTAGATTATAAAATTTTATGTTGTGATACTTAAATGTTGATTCATAAATTATGCTAGCATATTCAAGTGGCTCAATATATTTTTAAAAACATGTGTACTAAAAAATAAGTTGTGAACAGAGTCGACTGACTTGACTATGTTTGCAGACATGTATGTTAAAAGAAGAGAATTATGAACATATTCAACTGGATTGACTATGTATGCAAATCTAAAACTGAAGAAGAATATTGTGCCAATATGATCAATCTAGTTACCTATATTTTTATAAGATTTTCATAGATAAAATAAAGTCATTTTGGAATGATTGTGTGTTAAACCTACGTATAGATTATCAAAACTATACTGATAGGTTTGATAGGTACTCCAAAAATAGAAATATATAATATAATGACAAAATGAAAATGTGAAATAAAACCTACAAGGGTTTAATTCACATTAGGTTCACCATAATTTATTCAAAGGTAAATTCAACTGATCTATTAATCAATCCTAGCTCAGAGAATATAAATCCTACTTACACATCCAATTGTTGATACATTAGATATTCAAGGTCATGACCAAGATGGATCCGATATACCTAACCAAGGGATATCTTACCACAATAACATCATTCGAGAGGTTTTCAAAGCCTTTAGTCAATCAACACTATGAAATAGCCTAACTATGTCCTATGTTTTCATATTCACAAAGTAAATGCAAAGAAAAGTAAAGTCTAATATAGTGCTCACCAAAGCTTGTAGCACAAAGTGGGGGTAATAAACATAAAAAGTAAACATGAAAAGGAGAATCCTAATTAACCTATGTATAGGTAAAACCTTAATTCATGGAGAGAAAAATATATTCAAAACCCATTACTTAAGCTACTCATATCTACTAAAATAGAGGAGTAAAGTTAGAGATACATAACTTGAAGATGAACCGATTAAGACTCAACTTATCCCTTGGAAAAATGTACTTCACAAGAGATTGTTGTGGTTTTTAAGGATCAATAATAAAGGCCAAAGCATCCAAAACTTTTCCACAATACAAGATTCTTCTTCAACTATAAACACTAAGCAATAAATCTTCAAGAAGAATGGTGAAAGAACAGATTGAAAAGAAGTGCACATGAATAATTAACTCCTTGTCTCTATAATAAATTATGAAATGAATGTGTATATATAGTTGAATCTAACCCTAAAAATTTACAAAATTTTAGCCGATATGGTCAACTTAATGGATTCTATATCATTAATGAATAAAAATAAGTTAGGTCTCAGTCTAGGTCATCCAAAGCCAACCTAGATCTATAACATTTTTTTAACAATTTGAATATAGGATCGGTCCAAGATGATAGTGTAATGTAAACTATCAAAAAGGGTTTTAGGCTTATATAGGTGCTGATGAAGGCATTAAAATGTTTGGACGAGTGTGTATGAGAGGAGGTAAGGCTTAGGTAAGTGTATAGGATAAGGTTGTGTACATATTAAGTGGTAGTATAGGGGACAACAATCATGTGAAGCACCAATGGTCTACCCACTCCTTTCTTAGTGCACCATTTAAGGTATACACTCAGAGAGATTGAAACTTGATATGTTCCTTCAAGAGATAAAAAATTAGTAATTGATAAATTTTGAAAATATTATTTGTATACAACACCTAAATGGTGTAAATATTGTCATTGATGCAAAGGTCTATCATTATTGGTGATAAAGGCCACGTTAGATTTAACGTTGTTTGTAATAGATATATCTTGGCTAATGTGAGTTAATATTTATTTAATATTAACAAATATATTTTTGGTTGCATATGAGACAAAATAAGGGCCCATGGAGAAGTCAAAGAGCCATGGGGTAAAGACAAAAGAAGGATGGAACACATTTTACCATGAAGAGTCATCTTGGGGAATTCCAAGAGTCACCAAGTGAAGACAAAAGAGGAAGGGCACAATTTCTCATGAAGGGACACTTTGAGGAATACGAAAAAGTCATCAAGATAAGGACAAAAGTGGGAAGGACATTTTTGGTCATGAAGGGTCACCACATGACTTTTCAAAGGCAAGAATATGAAGGGTCATACAAGTTTGGTGCCATTTTCCATGAGAATTGAAGGGTCACAAAGGGGGAAGGCCAAAGGTCATTTGGAAAGCTATAAATAAAGGCTTGAGAAGCCATTTGTAATATGAGAGATAGAGTTTGATTTGATATTGTAATATCTATCTTAGAAGAGTAATTGTGAGAGATGAATATGATTTGTATTTGTTATATCGAGCTTAGAAGAACAAAGGTGAAAGAGAGGAAAGAGATGTTGTATTGAACTATCATTTGTTGAGATAGCAACATTGAGACATAGGTGTGTGGTATACATAAAGGGGTTGGTGCTCCTGTGGGTTGTTGCTCACGAATTGTTGCTGGGTTGGTGCTCGACAAAGGGGTTGGTACTCCTGTGGGTTGGTGCTCGACAAAGGGTTTGGTGCCCCTGTGGCTTGGTGCTCATGAATAGTTACTGGGTTGGTGCTTAGCAAAGGGGTTGGTGCTCTTATGGGTTGGTGCTCATGAATAGTTATTGGGTTGGTGCTCAGCAAAGGGGTTGGTGCTCCTGCAAGTTGGTGCTTGAAAATATTTTTTGGGTTGGTACTCATTCATATAATTGAGATTGTTCTCTGTGGTTTTTCCCACATTGGGTTTCCACGTTATATCTGGTGTCTCTCTATATCTTGTGTGGTGTTTATTTTTTGAGTTTTATTTCATATCTTGAATGTTTGATTAAGTGGAATTTTGTTAAGGGAAAGATTTATAAGATATATGATATACTGATTCACCCCCCCTCAGTATATCCCATGCTTAACAATTGGTATCAGAGCAGGTTCCTTTTTAAAAAATTTTATAGCTTGAAGGTAGATCAGGAAAACACGATGGCTAGGTCATATGAATGATTTTCTACAAATAAGGCACCTTTGTTTGATGGGATGAATTATGCTTTTTGGAGCATGAGAATGAAGGGAGTTGTGGAAAGAAGTGGTGGAGGAATATGAAGAGCCACAGACATCTATAATTACTCTAGTAGAAAAGAAGGCAAGTGAATGTAATGCTAAAGCTTTAAATTCTGTTTTATGTGGTTTATGTGAATCTAAATTTTTCAAAGTTATGCAATGTAAATCTGCTTATGAAACTTGGGTAAAACTTGAGAATATTTATAAAGGTGATGGAAAGGTTCAACAAGCTAAGCTTCAGACTTTTATAAGACAGTTTGAAAGTTTGAAGATGGAAGAAGAAGAAGATATAGCAAGTTATCTTTTGTGAGTTGATCAAATCATAAATCAGATTCAAGGTCTTGGAGAAACTTTGGATGAGTCAATGGTGGTGCAAAAGGTTTTGAGATCTCTACCAATGAGATATGATGCAAAGGTTTCAGCAATCGAGGAGATGAAGAATTTAGCCAAACTAAAGATGGATGAGCTTCATGGTATACTCACAACATATGAGATGGACAGAACAAGATAAACCCTCACAGAGAGAAGCATCTTTCAAGACATCAAAGAAAGAGAAAGCTAAGATTCAAGAATTAAGTGATAGTTCCAGTGATGATGAAGATGACAACATAGCACTTTTTAATCGCAAGCTGAAAAGAGGAATAGGTAAATATCAAGGAAAATTACCTTTTAAATGTTTTAATTATGGAAATATTGGACATTTTTCAGCTAGATGCCCAAATAAGGGTAATGATGATGAAGAAGAAAATCCTACATATAAGAAGAATTTCAAAGGCAAATCTAAGAAGGGATTTGAGAAGAAGAGCCTGTATTCTAAAGATCCTAGCTCAGTCGAAGATAGTGGAGTCATCGATTCAGAAGAAGAATAGATTCTATTCATGGCCATACATGAAGGTGATCAAGAAGAAGAAGAGGAGGAAGCTAAAGTGAATCTGGAAGGATAACTCATTTGTGCCCTAGAAGAGTTAAAAGCTGTTGAGAAGAATAATCAAAGATTAAAGCACCAGATCGAGAAAAATGAACAAGAGTCAAAGGAAATGATTGAATATCTAACAACACACTTGGAAGAAGCTAAGAAGAATGAAGAAGATCTAACAACATAGTTGGAAATAGCAAGAAAGGAATGTGAAAGGTATGTTATTGAAATTGCCTCTTTAAAATAAGCTATTAATAAAGTAGTCAATGATAAAGTAGTTAGTGACTCAAAATATGAGGATAACACTAACATATTGAATAAGATATTAGAAATACAAAAGGCAAATTTAGATAAGACACAGATTGGATTTGAAAAGAAAAAGAGCTATGCTGAAGCTCTTACAAAAGAGGAAACAAAAGGGGGAGAAGTGAAGAATACAAAGGACATTTCAAATAGAGAAGGCTGGAGGGAACAAACCTATAAAAGGCAATCATGTTAGAGATATATAGACAGGTCTTATTTTTATGGCTATTGTTTTTATTGTAATGGATATGGTCACAAGAAATTAGAATGTAGAAAAAGAGCTAACAATTTCAGAAATAAGGAGAAGGAAAGTCAAGTAGATTCAAGCAGAAGCCACAACTCTTTTGCTCCTCTATCAAGCTTTGATGAAGAGACCATAGTATGCTACAACTGCAACAACTTCAGACATATAGCTTGGCATTGTAGAAGCGTGTTCGATTCATTCAAGAAGGATCAAAGTTTCAAAGCTCCATTCATCAAGAAGAAGGATCAGAGTTTCAAAGTTCCATTCATCAAGAAGAAGTTTCATACATGTTCATGGCAGAAGAAACAGCATGAAGATTCTATGATGGTTCAGACAACTCTGCATGTAAGAAATAAAGATCAGCCATGGTTAATTGATAGCCGATGTTTGAGGCATATGACAGGAGATAAATGTAAGTTCATTACTCTAAAGAAGATCAATGGTGGTACAGTGAGATTCAGAGATAAAACCATTGCTAGGATAGCTAGAAAAGGTACTTTGAGTTTGGATTATGGTAGAACTAAGACTAAGAATGTTTTATATGTAAAAGGTCTTAAGCAAAATCTATTGAGTGTTAGTCAAATATGTGATCAATGAAACACATTAAAGTTTCATAAAGAAGGTTGTGAGATTAGAATAAAAGATTCAAATGAGTTGATTGCAGATGCTCAAAAGATAGGGAACAATGTATATGTATTATCAGATATCTTCTCAAAGGCACGATCAAAGGACACATTCAAAGATATATGAGAGGAGTTGGGAGTAATTTCTATTACTTCCTGCGATTGATGTTTAGCATCAATTGAGGGGGAGCTAAGTGTTAGCTCCAGGTAGGCCCTTTTCCATTGATGTCAAAAGGGGAGAATAATAGGTATAGGTACAGGTGAAAAAATAGGTACAGGGAATAGGTGTAGGTTGCTATAGTAAGGGGGAGTTATTGTATGTTTTTAGATAACAGGATATTCAGGTGACAAGATATGGCATTTTCAAGATTGAGGTTGCCATCAATGACAAAGGGGGAGATTGTTGGAAATATTGTCATTGATGTCAAAAGTCTAGTATTATTGGTGATAAAAGCCCCATTGCATTTAATGTTGTTTGTAATAGATATATCTTGGATAATGTGAGTTAATATATATTTAATATTAACGAATATATTTTTGGTTGCATATGAGATAAAAGAAGGGCCCATGGAGAAGTCAAAGAGCCAAGGGGTAAAGACAAAAGAAGGATGGGACACATTTTCCCATGAAGATGCATCTTGTGAAATTCCAAGAGTCACCAAGTGAAGACAAAAGAGGAAGGGTGAAATTTCTCATGTAGGGACACTTTGAGGAATACGAAAAGTCACCAAGATAAGGACAAAAGTGAGAAGGATGTTTTTAGTCATGAAGTGTCACCACATGACTTTTTAAAGGCAAGAATATGAAGGATCATACAAGTTTGGCACCATTTTCCATTAAGATTGAAGGGTCACAAAGGGGGGAGGCCAAAGGTCATTTGAAAATCTATAAATAAAGGCTTGAGAAGCCATTTGTAATATAAGAGATAGAGGTTGATTTGATATTGTAATATCTAGCTTAGAAGAGCAATTTTAAGAGATGAACATGATTTGTATTTGTTATATCTAGCTTAGAAGAGCAAAGGTGAGAGAGAGGAAAGAGATGTTGTATTGAACTATCATTTGTTGAGATAGCAACATTGAGAGATAGGTGTGTGGTATACATAAAGGGGTTGGTGCTCCTATGGGTTGGTGCTCGCAAATTGTTGCTCGATAAAGGGGTTGGTGCTCATGTGGGTTGGTGCTCACGAATTGTTGTTGGGTTGGTGCTCAGCAAAGGGGTTGGTGCTCACGATGTTTTTTGGGTTGGTGCTCGGCAAAGGGGTTGGTGCTCTTGTTCATTGGTGCTCATGAATAGTTGCTGGGTTGGTGCTCAGCAAAGGGGTTGGTGCTCCTATGGGTTGGTGTTGATGAATAGTTGCTGGGTTGGTGCTTGCGAATATTGTTTGGGTTGGTGCTCATTTGTATAATTGAGATTGTTCTCCATGGTTTTTCCCACATTGGGTTTTGGTGTCTCTCTCTATCTTGTGTGGTGTTTATTGTTTGAGTTTTATTGCATATCTTGAATGTTTGATTAAGTGGAATTTGGTTAAGGGAAAGATTTATAAGATATATGATATACTGATTCACCCCCCCTCTCAGTATATCCCATGCTTAACACTAAAAAAAGAGTAGTAAACATGTGTGGAAACTAGGACCTTATTGTTAATTTGGAATTTCCTTTCCACCAATAAGGGTTTGGTAATTAATAAAGAAATTATACTTTAAATTCTTTATAATACATATTTTCACAACTTAAAAGGAGAGCTATTAAAGGTAAAAGGGATATCCAAAATTTTGAACATATCTCCTATGTTGATCCAGTTCCATTGGAATTATTTTAACCAATCTAGTATTGGCATCATATTTAAATATTAATATCATTAAGGTTTAGATGGACTATAAACATTAACCAAAGTCTTTGTATAAAGTGTCTATGTAAGATAGAGCTTCATAGAATGAATATTCATTCTAAAAAAGAGTAATAATGAATTCATAAATAAAACATCTATTAATAAGTTGATTCTTCCTATTTGGAAGCACAATTCCACTTATAAGCCCATAATTAGCTCTTCAAAAAAATATATATCCAAAATAACTATAGGTAAAACATATAGTTTAAGACTAATGGGAAACCTTATTTGATAAATTGAAAGAGGCTAAATTTCCTAGACTTATTGCCATTAATTGTTAGACTTTTTGTTTCATAAGATGATTTTTTATGTACCCAAGAGAAAAAAACATTCAAGCCTTAAATATTTAACATGAAAAGTAATAAAGGCCATTCAATTTGGTGATGGGATTTTTCATAATCCAATTTAATAAATAGAGTAATTTATGACAAGCACACACATTATATCCTTTCACGTATTGCAATTCTAATATAGATGATATACCAACTTTTAATAAACCTTGTTTTCTCTTTTCTAAAAACTACAAGAAGGATGTGTCATAGGAAAAGTGTTAGAGATTTTTGAAGGAATTTTGTGATAAATTTAATAACGCAATAAGTCTCCATTGGTTGTGATCTTCGGATGTCTTTCCTTACAAATGAATCTAACATTTTATTATTGAAATTTTCTCTAAAGAATTGGTCTAGAGAGATTCTTAGTAAAAGTGAAGCAAGTTTGACATAGTAAATGTCCATGTGGTTTTGTATAACTTTTAAGGGAACTCATCAAATCTTAATTCTTTATTAATTTCAATATTCTACACTAGTGCACAAAGATACTAAAGAAAAGTTGAGCATCCCAAATCCATTGAGCAGAGGGACTAAGCTTGTCAGGAACCACTTCAATACATTATTTGAAATCTTGAGCATATTTTAGGGAATCATCTTTGGCATGAAAAAATAATTTTTATTGGCTCAAAAAGGTCCAAGATATATTTGGGGACTTACCTAGGTGTCGTTATAAATTTTAATGGATTTAATATGATCTCTGACTTTCTTGGCCATTAAGGATTTAAAAAAATATTTTGAGTATAATATCCCACTTTGAATCAATGTAGATGAACATAGATTTGAACACCTTTCATAGTATGGAATTCTACAAGCTTAATCATAAGTTTAAGACAAAAGACTATAACTTGTAATTAGATATCAAATGGGCTTTGCTCGATCCACATCATGGCCCTTTTTAATTATTTTCTAAGGCACTATCAACCTAATTTAAAATATTTGTTACTTTTTCACCATAGTGTCTAAGCAAGGTAGAGAGGTTAGTGACTGCATCATGCCATCACTCAATCTATATGGTAGTACAAGGCAGATGTGGCATAAGGTTCAATATCTAGGTGATGAGTTAAATGGTACCTTCATGAGTAAAGAGTGATGTGTTAAAAAATAATAGAGTATTTTTGTAGGTCACCTCTACACTCTAACTTAAAAGTTATAGAACTATGGTTAAAAAGGAAAATATGTAGGTGGATTGTGACAAATTTCCCATATAATGTTATTAAATGTGAACATATGTTTCTTAGAAAACATAACATAGACAAGCATTAAAATAATATACATATCACGTACACACAAAAATTAATCCACGTGAATCCACAAATTTTTGATTAACAGTACCATCATAAAAATAATACACATGAAAATCACCAATAGGTTTTTAAATAAAAATGACATATCACGTTCACCAATAACATTTACATCAATAATATACTTTATTTTTTCTCAGAGTTTCAACTTTATTAGAGTCTCTAAAAATAAGTTAGTTGGAAATAAGAAAGTTATAAGCCAACCATTGGCATAGATTTTTTTTGGGTGGGTTGTGATTGAGTTTATATATATTTGATACCTAAATATCATCTATTAATTTCTAGCATGAACAATACTACATGATATATTTGATATTCCCTCAAGGTAATAAATGACAATGTGATCTTGGGTGGAACAAATATTTTAATGCTATTAGGTGAATATATATTAATGATACTTAACTATTATTTATTAATATTTAACATGAACCATACTACATGATGCACCTAATATTCCTTTAGATAATAAAAGACATTGTGATCTTGGATGGAATGAATATTTTAATTCTATCACACATGTATTTATGATAGGTGGAGTATTTTGTAACATTTAACTAAATACACTTTAAATAAGTCTATAAATGAAATATTAAAAAAATATTTCTTGCAGATAAAAAATATTAAATGAACCAATAAATCGATAAAAATATCACCTAGAATTTATTTGAAAAAACTTTATGAGTCCATAAACGTTATATGAAATAATATTTATAAGGAGGAATCCTCTATATGTAATTTTCTTTGATCACATGGTATCTAGAGTTGCAAACTTGTTAGTCAAATAAGGTTGTTGGCTTAGAAAATATAGTTTCCCAATAAAATAGATCAATACTTGTTATAAATTTTTTCCCTTGGTGAACTTTCAATTCTATGAGGTAGGGCATGTGAACACCTAGAGGGTATAGGATTCATTAAGGATGTCCCAACACTTGATACAATAATTAGAATATAATAAACTGGACAATATTAACTCTGTGATGTAGAACTAGTAAGAAGGGTACTTGACTCGACATGTTTAACATATTGTTGTGATTTATTTTTAGAGACAAATTTTAGTTTGATTTTTGTATTTTCATTCACTGTATTCATTTACTTGTTATCGACGGTCTTCTAACCCTCATTATTTTTGGTTATTGACATCTTTTCAATTTTTAGCTTATGGTTTAGAAGGAATATGAGAAAAATACTATTAATTTTTTTGTTGTTGTGACCTTGACAACAAAATCAAGTGTTGTGAAGTTATATATTAGTCACTTTTGATGTGAAACACTCAGCAACCACTAGAATATATAGACACTATTTAAATTATTCTTTGAATTCAACCTGAATACAAATTCATTTTTTGGGATGAATTGATTAAAACCTTTCCATCTCACAATAAATCACATGTCCTATACACTGAATTATTTGGTTTAAAAAAACCCACAATAACACTGAGAGTTTAGACAACTTAGCTCACATAAAAAGTTTGATTGAAGTATGCTCAATAATATTTAAATCACAAATCCATCATGTTAAAATTATCAAAGTGTTGCATATAAACTAACAACTAAAGTTGACAAATAACAATTATACATATTATAACTCTTTGAAGGAGGAAGCAAAAAATCAGTTAATAAAGTTACAAACTCTTAAATTAATATCATTAATTTCTCAAATATATATAATTTAAGTTTGGATAATTTTTTAAAAAAATGAACAATATAATAAATTATAAAATTATAAAAATCATATCAATTAAAAAAACATCAATAATTAATATATCTATAACGAGGAAGATAAACAAAATTATTATTTCATCTTAAACATTTAAAAAGAAATTACGTCACTTTAATGCCATGCTCCTACTAACTCTAACAATAATTATATATTTCTAATTTAAAACTATATGCAATATCATTAAGTGGGCTTAATGTCAAGTTTAATGTAAAAATGTTTAAAAAATACCACAAACATAATATAATGTTTCGCCCTGGAAAAGACAATGACTAGATAATACAAAGATACCAAATCCTAGCAAAGCAAGCGAGTTTCTTCCCTAATCCTTAATTAAATGATGTTATTTGAGATATTTTTAAAAACACAAAATAAAAATAAAGAAAGCCCAGATATTTTCTATTACAAATAGCCATAAAGGACGAACGTTTTTCCATAAAGGTTCACTTGGCGAAACGATCAATGATGAAAACCCTATGGATATTTAAAAAAATAATAACGATGACAACATATATGAATGATAGAAAATCTTAAGGTTCTATTCTTTTCTTAAATAATGAAAACCTTAGTGTTTTTTTCAAAAATCAAATTAAATTCATTATTATGATTATTAAAAAATCAATTATGTTTATAAATGTAATATTATAATTTTAAAAATTAAAAAAAATAGTTTTATCCATCTTTAAAAAATCAAAATTAGATAACATGTATATTAAATTAATGGTTTAGTGATAAATTTATTAAATTTTTGTTGTGTTCAAAGACATGAGATTATATAAGAACATTTTTATCTACAAAATCAAGATTTGGTATATAATCGAAGAGATAAAATTCATATAAAGAGAATAATATACCTTTAATAAAGTTGTGTTTATCATTTTTAGTTTCTATTTTTTATATTTCAACTTATTATCGATTGATTAAGAATTTATTTATCTATACATGTCATTTACAAATTTCCTATGATCATTGATGTTATTCAACAATTTAATGATTGTAAATTATTTTATACTAATTTTAATTATATATGAATACACATACATGAAAATAAAACATTATGTACATATTAGTTATAATATTAGATTATTTTGTCTATTTTAATTATTGGGTTGTTTTTAGTCATATCTCCTTTGCTTTACTCTTTCATGATTCTTCTCTCCTCCCTCTGTTTTAGTGTACAGTTTTTAAAAAACCCCAAACTTAATGAATAGAGTTTTCAAATCAATTTCTTTGTGTTTGTACGATTTCAATATTAAATATAATTTATTTGGATGAAACCCTACTAATTGATCATATTAAATGTGATATGGCAAAAAAAAAAAGGTATCATATAACAAAAACGTGAAATGAAAAAACGAACCCTAAACTTAATGAATAGAATTTTCAAATCATTTTTTTTATATTTGATTGATCTTACTGTTAACTATTATTTATTTGGATAAATAAATAAATATATTAAATAAGATATGGGAAGTGTATGTCATACAACCAATAATTTGTTTGGATGAAGCCCTAATAATTGATCGTACCAAACGTGAACCGAAAAAAGCTGCCCGGCAAGAGTTTGCCAGGGATGACAGACGAAGGGCATACAGAGGACATTCTTTACAGCCTCATTGACCCACTTTCACGTTGGCAGCCTTAGTTGAGTACTGTATGTGCGATTTTATGTTTACAGCCTCGTTGATTTACAACCTTATATTTAGTTGTCATGAAGGACATTCTTCTAGAAACACTTTGCATGAATTAATGGTAATCAAAGGATATTATCATTAATATAACTCTAGAAATGTTACAAAGTTCATGAACTGACAAGTATATATCAGAAGGCTCTTGACGTTGATTCAGTGGAGGAGATTCTGTCGCATACTTCCAAGAGAACATGGAAGTGAATTATTATTATTATTATTGAGATTTTTAGCCCACTGTTTTAATAAACTTATATATATCCTCTCATTTTACCCATCCATTTGCAGTGACAAGTATATATCAGAAGCTTGTTGATGTTGATTCAGTGGAGTAGATTCTGTAACAACTTCTACGAAAATATGGAATTTAAATAAAACTTAATTTTTAAGTTGTCTTGTATGAATGGAAGAGATTCTGTAACCCACAACCTTACAAAATTATCTATATATCCTCGCAATTTACCCATGCATTTGCAGTGACAAGTATATATCAGAGACCTCTTTACCCATGCATTTGCAGTGACAAGTATATATCAAAGGCCTCTTGATGTTGATTCAGTGGAGGAGATTCTATAACGTATTTATAAGACGACACAGAAGTGGACAATTTGTTTTGTATGTATAAATGGTTATCAGAATTGTAGTGATATGAATTTGGTATTTTTTGTTTGTATATGTTTGTTCTTATTTAAAATTCTTGAAAATGGGTGGATTTTTGTGGTAGCATTCATAACAATACGAAAAAACCATGGTACCTGTGCTAACAGGGAAACGTAGGAAAAAAAAAAAAGAAGAAGAAAAAGAGAAAGAGGATCTACCATTGCATTCATAGGTTAGGTAAGGACATGAAGCTCAGAAATAGTGGCCAGCTTTGACCTTGTAAAGGATGAAAATCTTGTTTGTTGGTTATTACTTAAGAAAGAGGAAAATAAAAGCAAAAGAAATAGAAATTTTATTAATGTTCAAGTACTATCAAAAGTAGGTTAATTGGTATTGGAAGGTACCAATAGGATTTTAAGAGTAGTAAAAAAATTCTAGAATGTAATTAACATGTTTTTTTAAAAGTTGGACAATAAAAAATATATTTAGAAGTTTTTGAAAAAAATAATTTTTAAATTGTAAAGTTTATCGAGGGGAATGTAGAAAATTTTTAGAGTTACAAAATTTGTAAATGTATAAATATATTTATTAATTAAAAAAATAGAGATGTAAAGTATAAAATGGTTTGGTTGGAATTAACATCCTAAAATAAATGATCATTTATAAAAATTCAAAATTGAAAATTATGAGTTTCAAAATAACTAACAAACTTAGAAAATAACATAAATTACTTTATATGAAATATCATATCCAACTAATTAGACTAGAAGGAGGAGGTGACAAATCATCCTTTGGAGACAAAGCAATCAAAGAAGAGGGCCACCTAATTATGTTAACTATTGTCCTAAACAATCAAAAGAATAAGCACTTCCCACGTAAGTTGCGGAGGAATGTGCAACCCAACAGCTATACCATCACATATAGGGGGAGTCCAACGAGATGGTGGAATTGAAAATTTTCCATGCAAATGAGAACCCTAATCTCTCCACATTGAATAGGGTTGGAAAAATGATCACGCGAGTGGATCTACCATTGTCTACACACTAGTGGCACATATCCTTGTAATGGGATATTAGGATGGAAGCTTCTCATAATGCACAGAGCACTGCCCTAATAGTTGAGAAACACCTGTAAGTGTTGACAATCCAAGGACACTTTCTTGGCCTTGTTCTTGATTGTGAAAGAAGGTAGAGGTGAGCACATGAACCTTATCACTATTAGAAAATGTTTGGTCATATGATCCAACGTTATTTGGTTAGCACGTGTTAGTTAGTATTAGCGATGCACATACACTCCTTTGGTAGTTTTATAGGTAAATTAATTAATGATAGCATTAATAAAGTTGTTAGTAAGTTATTTGTTTCATGGCTTGAGATTTAGTTGAGTCCCGTAGTTGAACCACCTCATGAAAGATTATTAATTTTTTTTATACATCTTAAATATTTAATAATGAAAATTTTACTTATAATAAATTTTGTCAAAGACTGTACAATGTAGTTATTTTATGTACTTATGTATGCAGCACGAATAGTGGTATAAAAAGCATGCGAAGGAGGATTGAATACACAGTTGTATGCCATGATGTCTTCTAGGTGAATGAGGGAGAGAGATCAAACGAAGGCAAGGAATATATTGCATTTAAAAAAAATTCTTATGCCTAAAAGTACCTAAATCTGATTTGTATGGTTCAAATCTTCCACTATTTCATTTTGTATGGCCTACCACTCATTTTTTAGCCATATATCCATTTTGTATGGTCCAAAGACCAATTCGAAGCCCTTTTCACCTACATGTTATGACATTTGATGTCCTAAAACATCAATTTTTAAAGAAATATGCCCTCTAAAGTCCTAAACTCAGAAAACTATATTATGCATGTTGATGTGATATATTTTTACGGCCCAATTTGATTTTGGATGGCATTTTAATGTTGTTGTATAGATTAATGGTGAGTAACATTCATTCTAAATGTATTTTTATGGTTATAAACACCTGTTGATGCAATAATACAAAATATTTTTTCTATTGTAAGGTGTCATGCTTAGTAAATCAAGAAAATACACAATAGTATATTTGTGTGCTTTTGTTAATTAGTAGTTTCTATGCTTGCTTGTAATGATCCCTACTAACTCTCTCTTTCTCTTTCATTGTGGTTCTTGTAGGTGGTTCAAGTTATTGGTTACGGTTGTTTAGGACTTACTCTGGCCTTCATTGACTAGTCTTCATCTTCTATAGACCTCCTACCACCCCACATCACCTCTTACCATGGCTAGTATTGGTCATTTACCTTTATTACGACTTGGTTTCATTCTCCATCTCCCTTCTGCATCTTGCTTGTCCTAGTTTACCTTGAGATAGCCCTTCCATGATAGTATATTATGTCCACCCCCATCATGGTGTACCTCTCATGAGTGATTCACACTGATGGTGGTATTTGAGGCAACCCAAGACCTACTCCTATTGCTTATATTATAGATGAATTATGGGCCCATGAGCTTTCTATAATTGGTTCCTTTCTTACCAACAAGGTGAACAACATAGTCAAGTATCATTTGATTATCAGTGCCTTTACCAATGCTCATGTGTTATGTGCATGTTATGTGTAATTATTATTTGACTCACTCTTAGTCATGTCTCACTTCACCATAGTCTAGAACATCTTTAGCTTTGAGTTGTTCCCCCTCTTCACGGCAACACATGATTTTATATCCTCTTTCAAGGATTATAGATCTCCCACATCCCTCATACAGAGAACACTAGAACTAATGCTCTAGTGAATGCCATTCTATATTATGTGATTTGATATCACTTATGACCTTTCTATGTATGAGTTAGATTTAGATGTGGATATGGATTTAGATCACACAAATTTTATACTTGTACCCATGGATTGTGTTGTCAATTTTGGCTTTTGTTTCCATATCTATCAGGTAAATGTAGGTTATGGTCTCTATTTTCCTTTTTCCTCTCTCTCTATCTTTCTTTTGTGTGGATTCTAGGTACTGCACAACACTCCTTATTCCTTCTGAACACTAATTAGTTTTATCTTAGGGGCATATGTAATCATATATCTCATGACCCTATTCTTCCCAATGAATGCATATCAACTTGTATGCATACTACCAACCTCATTAATCTAGTTTAAGACTATCCACCTACTTACACACTTCCATATCTTCTTGTGCATCCCTCCAGGCCTTCCCTACAGTTTCTTGGCCCTTCACTCACTATTAGACCCTTGTATTGCTTCTTGGGACCCTTATGGAGACCCTTTGACGACCTTGAAGGTCTTGCTTGACCTAAGACACTAATTTTGGTCCAAACTATGACTTAAGCCACACATTTTGGCCCAAAATTAGGGGTCTAGGCTACAACTTATCCACAATGCATGATTTTAAATCTTGTTTAGCTCCAACTAGGTAGAAACATGAAAATTTTAGACTTATCGATGTGTAATACATCACTAAAAATAACTCCTCTTTACCCTGAATCTTCACTCTTTGGATTACACACCTTATTAGATATATCTTGGTTGATTCTTAATTATCTTGAGCTTGCATTATGATAAAGGATTCCCTACATTGTTGCATAATAATTTGGTGACTCCATTGCTACTTTTAGTTATTCTTGATCCATTTTGGCTTACTCTTAGCTTCTACAAGTTGCATTGGTCCTAATTTTTGCACATAGATTGGGCTCACACACTATTACAAGTTCTCACTTCACCTCCTCCTTGTTAGTTGGACATTGCTTCGGACTTGGCCCTATATTTCAGCCTTGTTTTCCTCCATAACTACCTCATTATTGGATCTCTAGTTGGTAGAACATCTACACATTATTTTTGTCTTGATCTAAGGGCACTTTGTTCTATAAGGTGAAACTCCATATTTTTAGATTAGTGTATTTTCAAGGGTTTATTATTTTTATTCTAGTTTAGCTCATTTTGAACATGTTTTAGAATGGATTTTTGAGTTAATGCATTCTCCTAAACCTAAAATTAGATTTCCTCTTGAAAATTTATTTCATTTCATAGGCTTACTTGATTTTGAATCATTTTACTACTTGGTAGATGATCTCTTGTTCAAATAGCTTAATTTGATTGCTTGAAATGGCATTCCCTTTGGCTAAGTTAGATATCACATGCTAGAGATGGTTTTTTTTCAACAAAGACATTATCTTAAGTTTTTAAAAGTGTGTATTCTCTCTATTTCCTTCTCTCACTATTGAAAATATCATTTTGTTTTTGAAATCATCTTTTAATTACTAGAGTTATATGATTTTGAAACATATTTCTTACTTGGTAATGCTATTTTGTTCAAGTAGTTTACTTTATAATTATTTAATCATTGAATTCTCCCACATAACTACTTGTTTGACTATAGCTATATCCATTATAGATATTTGTGTCCTTTATAAATTTAATTGTCCTAACCCTAACCTATTTTATAAGTTTATCTATAGCTTGGTACAAGACGGTGAACCGGATAGCCTCTCTCTCTCTCTCTCTCTCTCTATATATATATATATATATATATATATAATATCCCATATCATCTTTGAGACTTTTAGCCTTGAAAGTGTTTGATTAGTACTCTTGGTATCTGCCTTACCAAACCCTAGTGTCCTATTTGGTTTTTTGGAGATATAGCATCATGTGCCTCTGTTGTTATCATATGAGTTATCTTTGTTTGAATATTAGTTGAAGACATTTTTTTATCTTCTCTTGCTCTAAATATGTTCCATATTTTGAAGTGGAAATGACCTTGACTCCATGATAAAATGTAATTCAAAATTTATTTATATCAACTAGTTCCCTTATTTATTTTGACCATGATCCTCAAAGCACAACATTTTATGCACTCATAGTAGAAATAATGTTGAATGTAAGATGACACACTTAAATTAATCGAATCCACACATTTTGTAATTATATAAGTCGTATCAATATGAACTGAAGGTGATATCCAAGAGATATAATAAATGATGTAGTACAATTTTTTTATTTCCTAGTAGTCTATAGTCCATAACCTCAAGAATGGTACATTTCTTGCCATCTATGTGAGTGCTAATAATGAAAGGTTCTTGACATGAGGAAGTGCTTGTAATTTCTTCCTTTAAAACCACATTTTTTAGATTAGTTTTTGTAGATATGTCTTTTTTTTGGGCCTATTTTGTTAAAAGATGTTTTTTGTAGATATTTTCATACTAGGCTTCATCTTGGTATTGCAACTTCTCTATTAATTATTTCTCTTTTTGATTATTTTTATTTGTTCCCTTTGTTGATATAGTTGTTCCCTTTATAATATTTCTTTTTGTAACTTATCTTGAGGTACTTGTTATGTTTACAATTTTTTTCTTTTTGTAGCCTTAATTCTCCGTCTTGTTCCTTTTGTATCATTTCTTGCTCTAATTGTTATTTTTTTATTACTCTAATTTTATCATTTTTTCTACTTGGATATGTGCCTTAGGAGTTGAAATCATAGTGTAAATGGGTGTCATGATTAATTTATCTAGTATAGTGTCAAAACTATAAATGATACTTTGTATTCTATTCTTCAAATATCATTAACTATTTTTATGATGCTCATGCATTCTATAATATACATAATAGTATTTTGATGTCCTTACAGGATGCAAAAAAGGTAATGTGATCAACTTATTTCAAATTATTTCTCTTAAAATTTGACTGGAACTCTTATTAGTATTTTTTATACTTTTTAAATCCATAGTTGTAGATGTATGTTAATTTTGAACCTGTACTTGAGAAGATATTTTTGGATGCATAAAATAGCTAGATGGTGATGTAGATAGATAATTAACATTGACATGCTCTAGATTTTTTTCATATATGCTATTTTTTAAAATGATGTGATCCTTGAACTAAAATATTGATTTTTATTTTACAACTCTCTTATGAACCTTCTCATACTGACTATTTGATCTTGAATGGATTTACAAGCACAAGTTAGGGTAAATTTTAAGAGTCCTTATCAGAAACCCCTTAGATTTCATTAGTGAATAAATGGATAATTAGTTTTCAAGCATGGAAAATTTGATATGTGTGGTGGAAAATCCATTGGGAGGAGAGGTAAATGTTTTTGTTTTTTTCTATACAAATGTTTAGATGCATTGGGCAAACACTAATAAATGATGTAACTAATTGGTGCAGTCAAATGGTTTAAACCTAAGCAATTTGACTAACAATGATGGAGGTAAAATCAAAAGTGGTACAAAACCTACACTAACATCCCCCTAAAGCATAGATTAGGTGGGTAGAAAAATTGGGTCCCAATAATGAGGCTTGATTAGATACCTAAACACAATGTAAATCACATAATGTGGAGAAATCAAGAAAATCAGTAGGAAAAAACTCCTCTCCAAAAAGAGAGCAAAGAAGAGAAGAAGGATAAAAATCCCCATTAGAGTCTAAAACTACTTGCATCCATCTTGTATCCTACAACAAAGTTCCAAGAAGTGGCCTTGGATCAAAAGTAGATGTAGTGAAGAGTCGATAACCCTAGAATAGTGAATGTGTCTACCAAATGTCTAAAGAATATTCAACCAAGGTGTGATTCCTATACAAGGAATTATTTTCTTCACTCAAGGTAGAAGCGAAAACTACTCTAAGCAACAAAGGATTAGTGTAAATAGAGGATATGAAGGATTGAAAAATGCCTCTATAACTATGGAATAAAATACCTGATATCTAATGTGTGTTGGATCATGATACCTACTTCCCATAATGTTTGAAGTGGACTAAAGTTATGTTGATCAAGAAAAAATTCCTCAATATCAAAAATGTTAAAATGAGATGGTGGAGGTGTGTCCCCATCAATACTGTAGTCATATACATTAGAATAAGAGTCATCCATATCATATGAGTTCTTAGGATCAGAAATGTGATCAAGTTCACTTGAGTTTTAATAATAAAAATCTAAAGGAGATTCAAGATAAAAGTGTGATAAGCAATATAGTTGAGTCTAATGATTGACCATTTCCACTACCAATACAATATCATGACACAACTCTATAACATAAAATTAATCTTTAATGAACTTAATTTTTATTCGCAAACCAACATGAGTGATTTGATAAATTTATAGGAGATTATTTTAAAGTAAGGGAACAATTAGAATATTATTAAATGTTCCACCACTCACTTTAATATATCCTCTCTGATTAAACTTTTTAGAAGTGTCATCACCTATTTATATAGAGCACATGTCACATGGTTCTAAGGAACTAAAATCTATCTATGAATAGGCCATGAGATGCAAAGTAGTAGAGTTAATGACCCATGTAGGAGTCAAAGGTACAATAGTAACTAAGGCTTTGCCCTTTGCTTTCCCCTTACCATTGTATTTTTCATTTTATTTACCATGGTCATTTTCCTTAGAGTAATCATGGGTTGATGAACAATGGTTGGTATAATCAAGGACACTGATACTATGTTTCTTGATCATCTTAGTTAGTTGGTCAATCTTCTTCTTGAAAAAATTTCATTCGTCATGATTTCTCAAGTAAAACTCACATTTGATCATATCTTTCTTAGGCTTAACATTGGAAGATGTCTCATTTAATTTATAGGTGGGAGGACTTACATCCTTCTCTTGATCCATTTTATTCTGTTTCTTATTTATGTTATTTGAATCTTTTTTTTTCTTAGCAAAAACTGCATGATTGTGATAACTTCACTACTCCCACATATATGAACTTTTCTTGCTCCTAAGTTAAGTCAGCAAAAAAGATATCTTAAGAAGACATATTCCATGTAACTCCAAAAGAACTTTTTGTGGCATGGAAAATAGACACAAATATATATAATAGTCTAGACCCAATTTTGAGCATATAGATAGAACAAGTTGATCATATTTCTTATCTATTCCACATTATTTTAGGTACAACCTAAGATATTTAAACTTAGTGAATAAATTATATAGTGTGTCAAAGTCACATGGTCTCAAACTAATGAGCTCACTCTCTAGTTCATAACCACTCATCACATCCTTCATCCCAGAACATTTTTCTAGTGTGGTCCATATTCATTAGGTGTTTTAATAGATTCAATGTGAAAATGTAAGTCAAGAGAAATAGACAACTATGTGTTTGATCACATCTATTAAACCATTTATTATTATTTGAATTTAATTTAAGTTTAGTTTCTTCATTCATAGATATTATATAGAATCCTTTTATTCTTAGAACAATTAGCATAAAGATTTTTCAATCATAATAATTGAATGTCTTAATAGGTGGAAATGTCCAATAATTGATGAAAGAAAAGAGGTTATTGAATAAAGTTAAGAAGAAATGTATAAAATATAAATTTCATAGCACCACATAGTACCCACTCATAACTATCAAAGAGACCACCCTAAAGTTCTAAACATAAGCACACTCATATAGACATCAAACACAATGAAAAATCCAACTGATAATGTATCCAAGAAGTATATAATATTTAGATTGAAAGGAGATGTAGTAGACCCAATATGATCACTGATGTGTAAAGCATGAAAAAAGGCAAGCACTTTTAAATAAGATGACATTCAAATTGAGTTACCTATAAACAATTATGCATGTTGAAAATCTAAGATTGGATAAAAAATCTCCACCCAACATAAATTGAAAAATATTTGGGTTCATTAATGATAACCAATAAAAAATTGAAAATATATGGGTTTATATATAATTGGTTGGGTGATAGAGTTAAGCCCCCACTAGTATGATTCAAGATTTAATCCCTTTCCTATGTGACCACACCATATGACTAGTGGGATAAAAAAAATTGTGAGTGATCCCCCTCCCTCACTTTTGATTGATGTGAATGATTTGATGGATCCAAATTTTAAATGAAAACCTAGATGTCATAGTGTGTAAAAGGGGTGGTTAGAACATACAGGGTATTTTGTTAGTGAACAAAACTTGTGTTGTGTTTTTACAATGGTCAAAACCCATAGTGTGTGCCTATTGGGGTTAGATTCCATCGATGTTTTGAGCATATATTAGAGTTCATTATATGTATGAACACAACTCTAAACCTACCTTGTGTTTGAAATCATACCAAAACTTGATGGGTGTCCAAGCACAGGATAGAACCCGATGGGTGTTCAGGGATGATTTAAACCCCATGGTGTGCATGGAATAAAGTCAAACTCTTTGAAGTGTTTGGGTATGTGGAAACATCTTATGAGGTCTAAAAGTTTCCTTGGGGGTGTTTTCCCACTAAGAAAAGTTAGTTGGATGGCATAAATCTAACTAAGTATTTAGAGGGGTGGAAGATTCTCTCAAAGGTTTCATTCTATTAAAGGATGTTCAATAAACCTTTTTTTTCTCCAAAATGTTTTACCAAGACAAAAAATCATCAAAATTGCTTGCAAGGGTTAGAAACTTCACTAAAATTGGAAAACCCAAAAATATGTATATTTGGTATGAATCCTCCAAAAATTATTAAAGACCCATTTGAGATCTTGAAAAACCAAAAAAAATTGAAATTGCTTCATAATTTGAGAATATTGATCTTCAAAATGCATGAAATGACTAAAAAATCCCCAATACCATTCAAAATATATACAAATTAGTGATAAACCTAGGTCATTTTTATAATAAATTTGATGGTTTTGATGTAGGTTCTAAATTTAATGGCATTGTCTTTTTTATGATTAAAGACTTTAGTTGTATAATTTGCATATATTTTCACAAAATCCCACCAAACCTATGAAACCACAAAAAATAAAGAAAACCAACAATAATGTTTTGTGTGTGTGTGTGTGTGTGTGTGTGTGTGTGTGTGTGTGTGTGTGTGTGTGTGTGTGTGTGTGTGTGTGTGTGTGTGTGTGTGTGTGTGTGTATACATACATTTGTTTCCATTCAAGAGGATACTAAAAATACTTAAAAGTATATAACCAAAACATTGTGTACAAAATGTACAAGGGTTTCAACAAATCAAATAAATATCTTGACCCTATGTCAGTTTGATGAATCTCAGAAAAGGTGAATTTTGATATCATTCGAACCAATACTTAATTTAAATAAGTGTAAAATACATGGTTGAATCTATCCAAAATACAAATCCAAATAACAAGTTTAGTATCAAACATAGGCAAGTTCTTCACCTAATTTGTCTCGACCTTAAACTATATAGGACTAAGGATGGAGTCAAACTCCATCCCCAGGTCTATAGAACTAAATCCTAGGGTTTATAAATAAATTTTGGTCAAAGACTATCATTATGTACATTAGATAAGAATGATAAAACCATAATAAAAACCATATTTTCTTTCCTTTCAAGTTTGGAAATAGTAACAAATAATTATATCTTGAGAAAGACCAATTTGGTTGTATGGTGTTCATTATCTAAAATGTGTATATTGATATCCATTTTCCTCCTTAACCAAGATCTATATCTTTGTACTCATCTAACATCTATCCTTTTATTATTACTCTTTTTCTATAACCCATCCACATTTTGCATGTCTAGGAAACTCTCCTTCCTTTTCTACATGTTTGCCATAATGGAACGCAATTTATCCTATGGTAAAACTACCCCACTCTTCCATTAACTTATAGTTTCTCCCTAAATCCAAGCATGGGGACTACAGAAAGTCCTCTAGCTTTCCATAACTGAAGTCAACTCCCTTAATGAAAGCAAAAAAAATAAAAATCTAATCCCTGTTTACCTTTTTTAAATTTTTTAAATAACCTAAAATTCATTACCTTTCAACTTTATTGAATATGCCAATCATAATAACCAAATTATTATCAAAGTCATGAAATTAATTTTTAAGTAATTTTTTTTGAAGTGTATTTACCCTCTATGTGATTATTCACTATGTCACCAAAAAGTCATAATATGACCAAAAAACCCAAGATGAATCAAGCAACCAATAAGAACATTAACCTTCATACCTCCACTAATGATAACTCTAGGATCAAAATAGGTTGAACCTTGTCCCCGCTTAGTGCGAGTGCACAAGTATTTTATTAATTTCAAAAAAACAAGTACATAAGGGTGCCTTTACTCCGTTAACCCTTTCACAAAGCAAATATGGATTTATATAGTTTTTACCAATGACCGGTAAAAACAACTAATCTAATAACCAACTAAATACGGGAAAACAACCCGTAAAGCAAATCTAATTAATAAACATAAAACATAAAAAACTACCTAATAATTAAACTAAGTTTATTTATTTTATGGGGGTGTCTTTATAAAAGATGCATGCCCCATTTACAATAGTAATTTATTTTCTACCAAAAAACTAACCTAACGTTAAGACTTTGGAACAAGTCCTAACAAACCCCACTATGATCCAAAGTCAGGTGTTTGGACACATACCAAGCATTTTTCTGAATTTTTCAAATTCGATTCTGTCAAGGGGTTTTGTGAAGATATCAGCTGTCTGATCGGCAGTTGGGCAATATATTGGATCAAGAGTTTTCTTTGCCACCAGCATTCGCAGATAATGGTATTTGACATCCATATATTTTGTTTTGGCATGAAACACTGGATTCTTGGACATCTTGATTGCACTCTGATTATCAATGTATAACGGTGTAGGAGCAAACTAAGAAACCTGAAGATCTTCAAGAATACGATGAAGGTAAACAATTTCTCTAGAAGCATCCCATGTTGCAATATACTCTGATTCTGTTGATGAATTTGCCACTGTATCCTACTTCTTACAACACCAAGTAATGGCAGCTGAACCCATATGCATAGTGTATCCTGTGGTTGACACTCTGTCATCCACACATCTGCCAAAAATTGCATCACAATATCCAACAAGTTTGAAGTTCTTGTTGCAACTGTATTCAAGGCCATATGTTTTCATTCCCTAAAGGTAACGAAGTACTCATTTTGCTTCATGCCAATGAATTTCTCTAGGCTCATGCATAAACCTAGATAAAATTCCAACTGAAAATGAAATATCGGGCCTGGTAGTCATCAAGTATATCAAACCTCCCACCAATTGTCTATATGTTGTGCCATCAAAAAAGGCACTGTTATCATCTTTAGACACTTTCAAGTTACTTTCCATGGGAGTGAGGGCAGGTTTGCAATCACTCATGCCAAACCTCTCTAATAACTCAGAAATATACTTAGTTTGTGAAATGAAAATACTATGCTCTTTCTGAGTTACCTCTATGCCTAGATAGTAGTGAAGAAGTCCAAGATCTGTCATCTCAAACCCATCTTTTAATTCCTTCTTCACAGACTTGTTATGATTTTCATCATTACCTGTAATAAACAAGTCATCAACATAGAGAACTAATATCACCATTTTCTTACCCTGCACTCAAAAATAGAGAGTATCATCTGATTCACTGTGATGAAAACCAATGGATTTCAAGTATGAATCCATTTTCTCATACCAAGCCCTGGGTGCCTGTTTGAGCCCATACAAAGCTTTTGTCAATTTACACACTTTGTGTTTAGCACCCACCTGTTCAAAACCCTGAGGTTGTTTCATATAGACTTCTTCCTGTAAATCACCATTTAAAAAAGCACTTTTAACATCCAACTGATGTACTTTCCAACCATTTTGTGCTGCTAAGGCAAGTACCATACGAATAGTGTGCCATTTGGCAGTTGGTGCAAATGTTTCCTCATAATCAATACCTTCTTGTTGTGCATATCCTTTGGCAACAAGTCATGCCTTATGTTTATCAATGGAGCCATCTGATTTATACTTAGTCCTATAAACCCATTTACATTCGATGGGTTTAACATGTGGAGGAGGATCAACTAAAACCCATGTATTATTGTTAAGTATGGAATCATACTCACATTTCATTATCTGTTGCCAAACATGTTCAGTAGATGCCTCCTCAAAAGTGGATGGCTCAGTGGAAGAAGTAGTAACAACCATAGCATAGTTCACCTATTTTCGAGAATTCTTGGGCCCTGTTAAACCCACTTCATCTGTTGTCAAGTCAGAAAAAGTACTTTGAGCCCATTTTGGATACTTAGATAGATTATTCACATCAGGGACTCCAGAATTCTCATTAGGTGCATCATTCGAAGGGGGATTTAGAGAATTTTCAACAATTTCTAAGTCATCAACCTGTGAACTTGTAGATGAAGGAGAGGAAAGTGAAGGAATTTGAGTCTCATACCATAACTTCGAAGAGTTATCCCCATTGTTCAAACCCTTATCTCTTTTTGCATTTTTCCTCTCTAATCTATCAAGTTGAGAATCAATCTCTGCAGTGTTCATAGTCCCAAACTCATCAAATATTACATCTCGACTCACTATGAATTTGCCTAAATCCTGTGCAAGCAAATGAAACCCCTTTTTATCTTCAGAATAACCAAAAAAGATGCATTTTTGACTTCGTGGTTCCAACTTAGTTCTATGTTTGGGAGGAACCAAAGCAAAACAAAGACATCCAAACACTTTCAAGTGTTTAACTTTGGGTTTAAACCCATACCATGCCTCATATGGAGTCTGTCCCAAAAGTGCAACTGTGGGGGACCTGTTTCTCAAATACACTGCAGTACCAACGGCTTCAGCCCAAAATTTATCATCAAGCTGTTTATAGTGCAACATGGCACGTGCTATGCCCTCTAAAGTTCTATTCATTCATTCAGATACTCCATTTTGTTGTGGAGTATAAGCATTACTATATTGTCGATGAATTCCATGTTCTCGACAATAGTCTAAAAATTCATTAGAGGAATACTCACCTCCATTATCTGAACGAAGAGTGGCCAAATGTGAACATGTTTCTTTTTCGACTAAGTGTAACCAATCAACAAACTTAGCGAAAACTTCAGATTTGTTTTTCATAAAGAATACCCAAGTCATCCTAGAAAAGTCATCAATAAACAAGACAAAGTATCTACACCCACCAATGGATGACTTTTTCATGTCACATACATCACTATGAACTAACTGTAAATATCTCTTAGCTCTCCAAGATGACTATTTAGGAAATTTTTCCCGATTTTTTTTTCCCAAAACACATGACTCACAAAGAATACTATCTTTGCAAAAAGTGGGCAACCCATTCACCATACCATATCTATGCAAATCCACTAAAGAGTGGTTATTCAAATGTCCATAGCGGAGATGCCATAACCACTGTGTAGACATAGTACCTGTACCTGTATCAACAACTGCTGCAAGTTCTATATTGGGAGGAAGCACCTTACAATGCAATCTAACCAAGTTACCATCTTCATATCCTGTATACATGGTTTTATAATTATCCTTCACTGAATTGATGTAAATGAGCCCATTTTCAAGCACAATTTGATAACCTTTCTTTCGAATAGTTACCAAAGAAAGTAAGTGTTTCTTCAATGTGGGAACATACCAAACATCCTCCAAGTATTTTATAGACACATTAGGAAGAAGAATTCGAATAGTACCAAGTCCTAGTGGTGTATGCATAGACTTATCTGCTAAGGCAACTGGAGAGAGAGAAGCTTCCTTATAAGACCAAAATAAATCTCTCCTAAATGTCATGTGTTTGGTTGCTCCTGTGTCTAGAACCCATACATCTGTGAGCTCATCTCTAGCCTCATATTCAACATAATCAATGTGCCCCAAAGAAGTAAATGCAAATTCATGGGCAACATTACTAGATTCATCATAGTCATGATCGACATACTGAGCAGAGTTAGTCTTAGTCACTTTTTGTGGCCTCTGAATTTTATCAAAAGGAATCCTACATTGTGAGGCAATATGACCAAATTTTCCACATCTATGACACTGAATATCTGATCTACCTCGACCTCTGCCCCTATATGAATTATGACCATGTCCTCGATCACTTGTTTCATGTGAATGTGATTGATTAGATTGTTGATTATTTGAATGACCCCTACCTCTATTTTGATATCTGCCTCCTCTGTAACCTCGAACCCCTCTATAACTGTTTCCTCTATTGTTTTGATGCCCAGATGAAGATGAACTAGGCTTTGACTCTAAAACATGGGCTTCTTCAGTTTTCTTGGATTTATTGGGTAGAGAGAGGTCATGTTGGATGAGCAACTCAGCCAACTTATCAAAGGTGATGCCTATGATCTTGTCAGAGACATGCAACATTTCAACAAAATTCCTATAAGACCCTGGTAGTCCTTTCAAAGCAGTAGTAACTATGAGGTCATCATCTAGTTTTCCAAAACCAGCCTTAGTGTACTCAGTAGTGATATTTTTCAACTGAGACATATATTCTCCCATATCCCCATCTTCATCTAATGACAAAGTAAACAACTACATATGAATATCTATCTTCTTATGCTTAGGTTTCTTATCATACAAATCTGATAATGTTTTCCATGCAGTGTAACTATGAGGAGAATTTTCAATATGAACATACGTATCACGAGTAAAACAACATTTAATGAGAGCTAAGGCCTTAGAATCATGCAAATTGAAAATATCTAACTTAGCCTACTCTGTTGGCAATGTGGGATTTTCATTCTTAACAATATCCCATAACTCATTAAACACTAGTGAAGCCTCCATCAATCGTTTCCAATCTGAATAACTGGAAATTATTAATCTATCACCATCTGAAAGTAAATTTTGAATTTTCGGCATTTTTGAAATGAAAGTAAGTGCAATAGAGAAACGTGCGACAAAATGCGAAAGAAATGAAACAAATATCACTCATTGCACAAGACACTGCTTCTACGGGGTTTTGCACTTAACCTTCGCGTAGAGCATAAAATAGAAAATAAGTATTTTTGATGGGTTTTGCACTTAACAACACCAAAAATCAATGATTACACCCTTATTTCACCAAATTACAACCTTATTCCACCAATTACACCCTTATCTCACCACAACAATGCAAAAGAAAAATGATTGAATTTCGCCCCTTTTTCGAAAAAAAAATTAAATAACACACTAAAATAAGTGTGTTTTACAATATTCTGAATTAAAAGGGAATATTCCTTTTTCAAAAAAGTATATTCCAAGGCAAAAAGAAACTTTTCTCCAAAAAGGGATTTGAACCCTTGACCTCCTCCCTTGCAAGCTTTTAACAAAATAAGCTTAACCAATTGCTCTAAGAGCATTTGCAGAATACTATATTCAAAAAATTTTACTTGTACCAGATTTCTGTATATGAGGGAAAATTAAAAAAAAATTACATGAGAGTAAATAAATTTAAATTCTTTTTCCCTTTCTTTTCAGCCTTCACTTCAATCTTCCTCCCGGGTGGGCCCTCCACAGCAAATTTTATGAAAAAAAAACTTTAGAAAACTCAAAATTAATTTTCAGAGTTTTATTCCAGCGCCAAACTTGCCTGGGACACCATGGCTACTGCTGGAAAATTTTTCTTCACATGCTTTCTCTCACCTAGGCCGTACAAATCCGTATAGGCTGGGAAAAAATGATTTTGACAGTGTTTTTGCAAAAAAAATTTGAAGTATTTTGCAGGAAATGGATTTAAAATGAACCCTGGGCATTTGAAGGCCGTACAACAGGCCGTACGACTCAGATTTTTCCAGATTTATCAATTAAAATGCAAACACAAGGTTTTCAATGCTATTTGTTGATGTTTTTCAGAGGTTTTGGTCTTAAAAAGAGCTGAAATGAATGGGCAGCCATGAATGAAAAGTTTCAGATATTTTTCTCAGATAAAAAAGGCCATACAAATCTGGTTTTGACTCAAAAATAATGAATTAATAACATTTAAATGCTATAATTCATTTTTATGCCAAATGAGGAGGCTTAACAGAGGAAAAAATGGAGTATGAATGATCCCAAAAAAAACCAGACAGTGGTATATGGAAAATACAGGTTTAAATATAAATAATTTTTGAAAAATTAAAATAATTTAATAATTTTTCAAAATATTTAAACCAAAACTATATGGCATACCTTATTTTCATGCCAAAAGAAATCACACCTTCCTCCTTCGAATTCACAGTGTTCCCAACCATGCTCTGATACCATTGATAACTCCATGATCAAAATAGGTTGAACCTTATCCCCGCTTAGTGTGAGTGCACAAATATTTTATTAATTTCAAAAAAACAAGTACATAAGGGTGTCTTTACTCCGTTAACCCTTTCACAAAGCAAATATGGATTTATATAGTTTTTACCAATGACTGGTAAAAACAACTAATCCAATAACCAACTAAATACGGGAAAACAACCCGTAAAGCAAATCTAATTAATAAACATAAAACATAAAAACTACCTAATAATTAAACTAAGTTTATTTATTTTATGGGGGTGTCTTTATAAAAGATGCATGCCCCATTTACAATAGTAATTTATTTTCTACCAAAAAACTAACCTAACATTAAGACTTTGGAACAAGTCCTAACAACTAACCATAATGTAGTCAAGATTATCAAAGCATAGTTAAGAACACATCCACTCAATGCAATAATTTCTCATGCCAAGCAAAGCAAGACCCATGATTAACTGAACAATACAAACAATAGTCATCTACTATCAAAACAACTAATGCAATAAATATTCATTTCACTTAGGTAACTAGATGTGGTATGTGTAGGTTCAACAGATTTATTTCAACTTTTAATGTTGGTACCTACACCCCCTCTATAATGATACTTTCCCTTTGTACTACATTTGAGGGTAGGACAATCCTACAACTGCCTCAATCAAACAAATGTGTTGTTAAAATTAAGATTATGAAAATAACCAATATATAATCATTAATAAATTGTTGAATGTAAATAATCTACAAATGAAAATAGTCATCATGGTAATAAATCACAATAAAACATATGAAAATTCTATCCAAACATAATATTGATCATGAAACAATTAATATAAATTTCAAGCATACACAACACACACACACACACACACACACACACACACACACACACACACACACACACACACACATCCAACTCAAACATAAAAAAACATAACTAAAAATCATTAGTTTCATAATCCACTATTAATTCTTAAATATTTTTGTAGAGTGGAATTGGATGTGGCATCCTACCCCAAATAGGACATCATACTAATGACATTTATTTTAAATAATAATTTAGGAAATAAAAACAATGTTTAGTATAAAATATCTTTTAAATAAATATAGAAAAAAACTCAAGAATTCTTAATAATCTTCCCATGTAGCACTATCTTCATAATATTGGTCCGATTGGGCCTTGCATTTTGATAGTTCTATGTTATGAAAGATAAGGTTGAGATCATCAATTATTATGATTGGTTCTACTCTAATCACCATTGGATCCTAAACTCATAATGCATTCTAATCCAAATCATGTGTAGGATCAAAAAAATATTTCTTAAGATAAGATACATGAAAAACATTATGTGCTTGAGTTAAATATGGTTACAATGTAATTTTATATGCTAAAAGATTAATAACTTCTATAGCCTCAAATGGTACCACATATCTTGGTCATAATTTTTTTAAGTTTACAAACTTAATAACACTTTTTTGAGTTTTAACTCATAAAACAAAATTATCTCCAATGAAAAACTAGCTTATTTTTCTTTTAAAAGCAGTATAATGTTTCTTCCTATTATTGGCTTCATTCAATATTTTCCTTATTAAGCTTACTTGCTCCTCCGTTTTTAAAAGTACATTAGTCCCAAAATCCACTCTATTTTCCAATTTATCCCATTTTATTGGTGTTTCACACCTCTTACCATACAATTCCTCAAAAGGAGCCATTTTTATAGATGATTGGTATGAGTTGTTATAAGCAAACTCAACCAATGGTAAGTATTCTTCCCATTTGTATTGTTTGTCTATGAACATCCTAAAAATATCCTCCAAAACATGAATTATTATTTATTTTTTTCCATTTATTTCTAAATGGTATGTTGTAATAAAGTTTATCTTTGTTCCCAAAGCTTAACTAAAAGTTTGCCAAAACCTTGAGGTCATCTTAGGGTCCCTATTAGAAATGATCTTTCTCAAAAAATAGTGCAATATATAAACCTATTTCATAAACCTTTTGGTAAGCATTGGTGCATCATCTATTAAATTGCCTAGAAGGAAGTTAGATACATTGGGAAGTTTATCCACAATTACCAAGATCACATCATCATGATTTATAGACATAGCCAATCCTTGGACAAAGTCTATGATAATAACTTGCCATTTTCATTCTAATATGGAATATGGGTACACCCATGCAACAAGGTGCACATGTTTATCCTTAACTCATTGACATTCCAAGAATCTAGATGTAAAGTAAGTTGCATTTTTTTTTATTCCATTTTATAAATATAATGGTCTTAATTATGATAAAAGCTTAGTTACTCCAGGATGTCCTAAATATGGTGTATTGTGCAATTCTTTTATCATAATATTCATCAGATTATCTTTGTTAGGAACATATATTATGCCATTTTACCTCAAAATTCTATCATTCTTGAATTAGAAACCTTGGTATCTATTATCTTGAGAATTCTCAGCCAAAACTTTCTTAACCTATTCTAGAATTCATCTCCAGGTGAAAATTTTACTACTTGATCTCAAAATGTACTTATTATTGTGGTAAAATCTTCAATGTACTCTATACAACTAAGGGCATACACAAATTTATTCTCTTTATCCTTAATGTAGTTAATGTCAAAATCATAGCTTAACATTTAAATTCTAACCACCAACACTCGCAAGAATTAAGGCTAGGTTGGTTAAATATGTACTTGAGACCCAAATTATCAATTTTAAGCTCAAAAGAATTTCCAAATAAATAATTCTTATGAGTCCACACTATGACTCATTATAACCATAATATATCATCCTTCACAACCATTAATAGCCATTTAGGTTGAGTATTACATGTAGTCTTAGGGCTTACAACTAGTCTAAATAAGAAGATGAATGCTTTTGTCTCTTTAAGCTTATGTGAGTCTAAGTTAACATTCTTTACATAATGTTCTAACTATTTGCATGTTTAGTCATCCACTTTTTATATGTATAAGTATTATAAGATCTAAATAAGAGTCCTGATATGATCCCATGAAGACAAAAAAAGGGTCTTAGTCACAAACCTATCATTCTAGTGAAGCTATGGACTTTGTTAGGCATTCTACAAACCTTAATAGATAGATATCGACATTCACAATAGAACTATGGATTTTAATAGTTAAGCTATGGATTTTGACAACCAAGCTATAAATTTTGATAGATGAACTATGAACTTCCATAATACATTACCAACTCATCTAAAACATGTTTCTAAGGCATTCTAAAAGTTTCTTTAACCATTCCACGATGATCTAGACTCCTCAAACTATATTTTAAATAATTTATATTTTTGCATATATCTATATATAAACTTCTATCTATATGTATCTTTCCATTTATAGAATCTAGTAGAATAGGTTGTAACATTGGATAAGATGATATGAATACATTGTATATGAGATTTAGTAATTAAATATTTTAAGAAAAAGTAGTTGTAAATCCCATGAGTTTCTCCCCAACTGCATGTAAATCTTTTTTGTAACACTCCTCCCTATTTTTTCCATATAAACCAATCTTTACGAATATTCTCTTATTTAGCTAGTTAAGTTCTTACCTAGTATCTAGTGATAGTTAGTTTCCTTTATATCTAATAAAAGTTATATCCCTGATTGATCTGTAAGTGTGTGAAGCATTGTAAAAATTATAATTTTGAATAAATAACACAAGATTATTTTATGGCAAAGAATACTCTTTCATTTCTATGCATTAGTCAAGATTGCTTCTTAAGGACTGAATTGTTTTGACCCTAAATCTAAGGGTGAGCAAGGGCTCACCCCCTAAGGAGATAGGCCCTGTGTAATTTTGGTATTTGTATTTTGTTTCTCATTTTTTTAAATTTTAATTAATACAAATAGTTTCTTTGATTGGATTGACAGCCTGCAGAACAATTAGACTATTAATGTGTGTGTGATTTATGATTCAAATGAACATTTATCATTTCCTTAATTTCATTAATCTCAATTCTACAACTTAGCTAAAGTGTGTATATGATGTTCAATTTTAGTGTGTTTAGTTATCAAAAAAGATTGTGTGATTTATTTCAATCATTTATTTCAATTTTGTGTGTTTACATTTTGAGCAAGTGTGTTTCTTTTAACACTTAGTTAAAACTTAAGGAAGTAAAAAATTAAGATAGATAAACTCCAAAACCCCCCCAACCAACACTACTAGCTGAAACTAATCAACACCTTGATGTAGACAACCTTGGACACTAGTTGTGGTATGTAATGACACCAATGTAGATTGGTTAAATGAAAGGATGACAATGACTCCTATCAAATGCCTCTAAAATTTTAAGGCTTGAACTATGGAATGTAGTTCTAGGTTATAAGGAGCATAATTTTTTTCATAACGTTTTAATGTTCTCAATTTGTAGGCCCCAACTAGATCATCCTAGATAAAAACTTTTCTTAAATCATCTCCTAATGCATCTATTATAATTATAAAGTGACCACTTAGATCTAGAATCCATAACACTAGTGCTGAAATAAGCCTCCTTTTTAAAACCTTAAAGGGTTCTTCACACTTTTCAGATCAAACATAATGCTACTTTTTTTATGAAGATGCGTGATTGGATTAACTATATTTGAGAAAATCGGTACAAACCTCCTATAGTATATTACTAAACCCATAAAAATATGCTCCTCATGCACATATTGGCTGATGAAAACTCCATAATGTCTCTAATATTATCTAGATCTACTGAAATTACTTATGTAAAGATAATGTTTCCCAAGTATCATACTCTTTATTTGAAGAAATCGCACTTGGATAACTTTCCATAAATTTTATAATTTCATAATCATTACAATAATACATGCAAGTGCTCAACATGCTTTTCCTCACTTTTGTAATAGATGAAAATATCATTTAAAATACTAGCACAAACTAATCCAGGTAAACTCTAAACACACTACTTATAAGATTCATGAATGTTGTAGATGCATTCATTAATCCAAAAGTAAGTGTTGTGAACTTTCAGTTCCCATAATGAGTCTTGAAATCTATTGTCACAATGTCTTCCTCTTATATTATTAATTGATGGTACCCAACATGAAGATCAATCTTTGAAAATATTATTGTAACATGCATTTGATCAAAAAGATCATCAATGTAAGGTAAATGATATGAGTTTTGGATCATTGAATTATTAATAATTTGGTAGTCAATACATAGACATGAGGTTCTATCCTTCTTATTGACAAAGACTGTAGATGCATCCCAAGGTGAAACACTTAGATGAATCAATTAGTTAGCCAACATCTCCTAAATTTTTGTCTTTAACTCAATTAATTCAAATTTTCCCATCCTTTAAGGAGCCTTAGATTTTAGTTCTGACCTTGAAATGTTATCAATGGTGAAATAAAAATCCCTCTTGAAAGGTAACCATAGTAATTCCTCTGGAAAAACATGTTGAACCTCTTACAAAAATGGATAGTATTTCATAGTGGGTTCCTTTGTTTCATCAATTTCATCCATTTTGACCAAGAATGCTTGACACTCATGGATGAAATTTACCTAATTTTCAACTTTCTCCAATCTCCTTGGATTTAGGATTGATTTCTTAAATCATCTACACACTCAAAATTCTTAAGAAAATAATCAACTTTGGCTTTGTGTTTAGAGATCCAATTCAATCCTAGGATCACATCATATGACCCTAGTGGTGTTACATAAAATAAAAAACTATGGTTAACTATGGAAAGTTTATTTTAGCCTCAACAATACATATATAAACCTTAACCTTGGATTCATTCCCATACCAAACTAACAAAACATTTATCGCAATAAAAACTTTCTTACATAATTTACCTAGCATCTTAAGAGAGATAAAGCATTTAGTATCTTCTGTATCTATTAAAATATAACTAGGATACCCAAACAAAGTACTTTATACCTTGATGGGAGAGGCTTAAAATTCTATTTGATTATTATCCACTACTACATTAATACACTATTGAAAGGTTCCCTTTTGTAATGTAGAGGTGGATATATTCTTGTTTGAACCATTTTTCTACCATCGAGGATAATTATTTTCATAATGGTATCCTACACATGTAAAACATCCACTAGGTGGTTTATTTATCTCAACATGATTATCATCTTTAAATCATTCTCTAAAATTAACTCATAGTTTCCTATTCCCTAAAGAATTATTAAATATCACATTCTAACTATTGAATCAATTCTTGGAATTTCCATTCTATTTCTTTTTCTTTTTCATAAATGGTGTCTTCAAACTTCTAAACTTGGTTTTTAACTTTTGTTTAACCTCTAAAGGTTATTTTATGTTTTGATCCTTCTTAACTACCTTATCAAAGACTTGGTTTTATTTAAGGTTTTAATCTCATAATGAACATTCTGATTTGGAAATATTCATCTTTTTGATAATGTGGAACATACTTAAAGAGCTTTTTGAATTTTTATTATTATTCTTGAATAGATAAATCCACTTGATTTAGATTCTATAGATATATTACTCTCTGATCAAAATAAACCTAAGGTAGCCATTATGATCTAAAAAGAGTCACAAACTACTCCCATGTGTTGGTAGTTAAAACAAGCTTCATCTCAATATTCTTATTAGCCCACCATGTTGTTGCTTCACTAGCCAATTGGTAAGATCCCCACATAGCCTTAGTTACCTTAGAATAATTTTTAATCTCAAAGTAATTTTCCATTTCTGTGAGTTGAGATTCAACTCGAACACCCAATACCATACCATCAAACTTGGTTGGGTTCAATTTTTTCATATCATGTGTAAGCAATGAAGCTTCTTGAGCTCTATCCACTTACTGACCTTCCATGTGCCTCTGATCCTAAGGCACTTCTTTTTCAATAAGTTATTCCTCTAGAACTTCTTTTTTATCTTCCTTCTCAAGTCCATGAACTTCTATCTCTAAAGTTGTTATTCTATCTCTAGTATCATTCATGACATTGAGTATCCAATTGAGTTTTATAGCTTGTTCAACATCTGACTAATTAAGATCAGCTTGAGGGTTTCCATTATAAGTTTCATCACAAAAAAATCTACCTCATGCCATTCTCTGCACTTAAAATTAGGATAATAAATTTACATTAGTGAATGCATTAGGTTTGAGTATTAAACCTTCACACTGATACCACAATGTTATAGCCCCACTAGGTTACACAAGAGATACATGATTTTTTTAAATACATAAGGTAAAATTATAAAATCATGTTTAAATATATGTAATATTAATATTTGACTACTAAATGCATATGAAATTTAAATTTCTGAAATATATTAATGCATTGATTAACAATATGATTCATTTAATTTCAAAATAGTCTAAATCAATTTACAAGATGAATATTCTCATCAATGATCAGTGGAATGAATCAAACACAGAAAAACATTCATACATAAATAATCTTGCAAGCACTTTTTCATAATATTTAGAATAATTGTAAGTCCCATAGACACTATTTTATTGAATATCCATCAAGTAACATGTACATGTTACATTTTAGTACAAAGTCAAATATACAATAAAATAATTACTATAATACAAAATATCTTCACAAGTAGCTCAACACTCCATAATTATAGCCTGGGTATGATCTAAAATGGTTGAAACAACTGAATAAAAGGAGGGCATCCTCCAAGTGCTTTACTTCCAACCGTAGACCAATGGTCTCCCACACACCTCTCCACTTAGAGTGGCCCTATCCTTCATAGAGGGCCAAATAAT
>JARHVA010006069.1:0-157500 GCA_037957365.1 Torreya grandis | reverse complement strand
ATAATTTATTTTGATGAATCCATGTGGTATGATGCACCAGAGTCAATAACCATGTGCATGGTTGGAATGAAAATATAATAAATACTTTTCCCTTATCTTTTCCCTTCTTACTACATTTGGCCTTATAAGACTCTTGTGTTAATGAACTCTGATTAGAAAAATTAGGGACACTGATATTATGCTTTTGGAAGATCTTAGTTAGTTGGTCAATTTGATTCTTCATGCATTTGGATTATTCATGTGTAGATTTCTTACATTATCCACATGTGATTCACTCTTTCTTGGATTTCACATCCAAAGAGGACTCTTTTGATGATTTTGGATTACCATTAGATTTTTGACCCTTTCTTTGCTATGGGTCCTCCTTGTTCTATTTATTATCCATCCTAATAGAATTCTTATGTTTTTCATGACTCACAATCAAGGCATGAAATATAGATGACTTTAGTTTACCCATTTGAATGAGTTCATCTTGTCCCAAATCAATCCAACAGTAAATTCATCCAAAGACAACATTGTCCATGTAGCTCCAATGGTAAGATTGGTTACGTGAAAGGAAGAAATGAAGATAAAATATTTATAACCTAATTTGGAAAGGATGGAAAGAATCAATTAATCATCATTTTATCAATGTTGCACAATTTTTACTATAACATGAGTGATTCAAACTTTAGTTGTGAAAAAGTCTTGATAATTGTATAAAAATTACATAGGTTCAAAATGATGAGCTCATTCTCCAAATCATGACCCCTCATAATTTCCTACTTTATAAAGTTTTTTTCAATATATTACACATTTTATTTGGAGTTGTTACATATTTGATATGAAAGAGTAAGTCAGGAAACATAGACGTGCACAATAGACCATAGGCTTTATCACTTTGGTTGTACCACTTCACCTTCTCTATCTCAAGTGTTGGTTCTATTTATATACCCATCATGATTCAGTGTAAGACTTTTCTCCTCAAAAATTTTTTCACTTTGAATTTTCACTCGTGATATTTGAATGATGTAAGAATTAGAATGAAACTTATATCTATGGTGAAAAAAAGAAGTATATGTTGAATTATGTGTGTTTTAGAATAGGAATATGACACCCCATGAATACATATATATTAAAATGTACAATGCATGAGAATATCACCAATGAGTATATCTCAAAAAAAGATCACAGTTTCAAAAAATGGCACCTCAAAAGGTGCAACAGGTTGGAAGTTATACGTGTTTGAATGTTTCTTGCTAGAAAAAAATAATATTCTCCATTTTTCATAATGCATTTGGGTGTGAAAATAGTTTGAAAAACTATTGGTAGAAAATTATCCACAAAAAAATTACGCCCCTTGAATAAAAAGTTAATCAATTTTGGTTTGGACTTGACCAAGGGCTAAACTTGAATATGACCAAGGGTAAGACCTATTTTGTAGAGATATGTGTTAGGGTTGTATCCCCTTGTTACAGATGTCAAGTTTATGAATACTCTTATAGTTTGTAATATTTATGATGGAGGTGAGGACTACTGTGACAATCAAAACTCTTGATATCAAGGTTTTCAATTACTTTGATAGTGGATAATACTGATGTTGGGATTGTGGAGTGCTCTTTTAATCAAAAGTGCCAATGATGGTACTTATCATTGGGCTAATGGCCCTTATTTTTATCCATCAAGGTTTGAAGCATTAAAATTAGGAGGTATCCTTTCATTTTCTAGAGATTTTGATGGTTACCATAGTGCCAAGAATGTTGGAGTTTCTTACAGTGCACACAGGTATGAAAACCCTAATTTTTCAAAAACACCAAATCTAGTATGCCTATTGAAAATCAGATAAAGACCCATTATATTTATATAAAAACCTATAAATGATTTTCCATTGAAGACTAAATATTTTATATATTTGTGTGAAATCATTGAAAAAGGCTTGAAACCTCCAAAAATGGTAAAAATCAACTATCATGAAACTAGGTCACATTTATAGTTGATCATAGGGTTTTAACACCTTTTGAATCTAATGACATGTGATTTTTCATGAAAACATACTATATGAAATGTGACTAGAAAATACTCCTTTTCCCTTGTTCTTTTTTTGAATTTAAATCCATTGAAGATCCTAGAAGAAGAGCAAAGTTTGAGAGATGGTGAATCTATATTATGTGAGGTCAATAAATTGTAGATTTATAAAATTCAAGGTGAAACTCATTATTTCAAAATAATAACAATGTAATTCATCTACTATAAAATCTCTCATACCAAGTTGAAGTGGGACACAATCATGGATCTACTAGATATATTAAAATGCATGAATAAATTACCTATATGTAGTAGAAAATTCAAACATGAGCCAAAAGAAGTGATTACTCAACAATCAAAATATTGAAATATTAGCATTAACAACATTAGCCATGAAAAAATTAGGAAGAAATATTATATAGGTAAAATATAAACATGTCTTTACTTCCTCATGAATATGATATTATCTTTCACAATGACCTAAAAGACACATAAGCAAACTAACTAAAACATTTTTAGGCAAAACCCATTAAATGAAATGAAAATTTTCGCTAATAGTGACCAAATAAACCAATATGATGTTAGGGATTAGTTTTTTACATTGTGTGAGTTTAGATATTTATCGAGAGGTAAATGCAATTGGATAGTTAGTTTGTTAATTATCAAAATATTGTTATAAACAATATTATGATAATAGATTAATAATATAATATTATTTAGATATATTGTTAAGAGTTATAATAATTTATCATATTTATGAGATTGTATAATCTGAGAGATTTTGGGGAGAGATATTGATGGAGAGAATATAGGAATAATGTTCCTATAAATATACAAACTCTTGTATGAATTATAACCAGAGTGTGTGAAATAATAATATAGTTTGTTTGAAATATTTTTGAGATTTTCTATGATTGACTCTATTATTCCAAAATGATATTAGCTTAATCATACACTGATTTGAATCAACATCATCATTTGGTATCAGAGCAAGATTATTCGAGTGGCTATGGAGTTTTAATGTTTTCTCAAGGGGAAACCACACCATTCTATTTATTGACCTAGATAATGTACGAGGAATATATTATTGTATTCATTCTATTCTAATTATACACTCTTATGTACACGTGTTGGTGCATTTTATTGAAATCTTCAAATAGTGTCACAATTCTCTATTCATCACTCAGATCTATGTCACATTCCCATCATACTCAAAGTTTACAATTTTTTTCTATTCTAGTCTACCATTAAGATTTGTCAGACCTATGGGATTGTATTCAAGGATTCTATGCACTGATAAATCTTACTGACAACCATTCAAAGATGCATGTTGATTATTTTCCATCAATGTGTTTCCATGAACTATTCCAGATCGAATCTTCTCATTAAAGCCTAAAAACTTCATGCAGACTGTACACATGTGTGACTTGTATGGTCTTAAAAATAATGGATCTTGTATTTTTTAGGCATAATTATGATTTAATCTTCATATTTTTAAAAAGGATTTTGTTTTGAGTTTCCATGAGCATCCTATAGCTGATATTCAACCTATGTAGAGCTTGTAATAATAATTATCTAATCTGAAGGAGGATGATTTTGATGTGTGGTTTTTTCATCAAGTTGTTATTATCCCATTTTTGTGAGATGCACCCAATAGGGATTAGATCTCTCCTACGGTGACATAAAAAACATGCCTCCTAACTTGAGTATGTTGAATAATGTGCAGTTCATGGTGTTTTTCATCTAAATCTAATGTTACAAAGTGAGTCATTAGTTTTGATTCTATTTTGGTCTTCATTGTTTATATGTTTTATCAATATATTATTTACTTTTGTTAAATGGGAAGTCTTAATGAAATTTTATAAGTCATTCCTTTTTAATAGAAAGTCTAGAGTTTTTTGAGTGTCTTTTTAAGTCAAAGGTTTTAAATATATACAAAATCTCAAAATTGTCAAGAGTAATGTATTTGTCAAAAGAGTCATTTTTGTCAAATATTTATTTAGTGTCAAGTATATTGACTAAGTCAAAATTAATTATTTAAAGAGTCAGTTTTAAAATGTGTCATTTGTTGGCAAAAAGTCAAAGTATTTTTAGTAACTTATTAATTATGTGTCATCATGTTTAAATCATTATCATTTATTTATACAAGGATGCATTCTTTCTTGTAAATGACGTATTGATTCAAATGTTAATCTTATGAGGGGGGGGGGTCTATTCCATTCAGAATGACATGCATTTGATCTTCATCAACACTTCAAATGAGTGAGCATTTTATTTTATTGGAGGATGGAGGGCATAGGAGGTTGGAGGACAATCAGTGTCCTCTCACAAGCCACTAACAATGGGGATGCTTTTTGAGATAGTGTCATACTATGGGCCAAATTGACTATGCTGAGAATGATCACAAATGGTTTTGGAAAATATCTACGTTGTGCGAGATTGAGTGGTAAAAATCACATATAGAGGCTATAGGAGGTGATGAGGATTTAGTCCTCATTTTTTGTCTTTTCAGCATTTTATATGTTTAAATAAAAATAGAAGAATATGCATGTTCAAGATATGTAATTTGTGTACAAATTCCAAACATAATTCCTTGATGTGAGAACATAGTGAAAGGATAGAATGTACCAATGTAAGTTATTTCAAGGATCTTGAAAAGGTTTGTGGTAGATTTAGAAAACCACTGGAGGTGAACAATTGATAGAAAAAGGTTCATGTTCATATCAAGGTTTGTGGTAAACTTGATCAAAACCATGGAAGGAGTGAGCCTTTCTTTGTATTAAGGTCATGAGATAAACATTTCATGCCACAAGGGGTGAGCATATTGCAGGTGAGAGTGTGAATGTTTTTGCACCATGTAAAAACTAAGGGGGGAATCTTAGGGATTTGTTTATTACATTGTGTGAGTTTAGATATTTATCGAGAGGTAAATATAATTGGATAGTTAGTTTGTTAATACTAAAATAGTGTTATAAACAATATTATGATAATAGATTAAGAATATAATATTTTTTAGATATATTATTATGAGTTATAACAATATATTGTATATAGGATATTGTATAATCTAAGAGCTTTTGGGGAGAGAGATTGATGGAGAGAATATAGGAATAATGTTCCTATAAATGTGTAAACTCTCGTAGGAATTATAATTAGAGTGTGTGGAATAATAATATAGTGTGTTTGAACTTTTTTTGATATTGTCTATGTTCAAATCCATTATTCTGAAATGCTATTGGCTTAATCATACACTTATCTAAATCAACACCATCATATGAATCAAGCAACTAATAAGACCATTAACATTCATACCTCCACTAACCATAATGCAATTAATATTATCAAAACATGGTTTAATTATTATGGAGATATAAGAACATAACCAGTCAATGCAATGATTTATCATGCTAATAAAATCATGACCCATGATGAACCTAACAAAGTAAACAAAACTCATGTACTATCAAAATAACAAATTTAAGTAATATTGATTTCACTTAAGAAGAAATTGTATGTGGTGTGTGTGGGTTTAACAGAGTTCTCTATTCCCCCAATATTAGTATCTACACCCCCTCATTGATGAAACTCTCCCTTTTTACTACCTGTGAGGGTAAGATAGTCATGCAATCACCTCAATTGAATAAATGGGTAGTAACTAGTATATAAGCATTAATAAATAGTTGAATGTAAATAATTTGTACATGAAATCAGTCATCATGATCATAAATCATAGTAAAACATATGTGAATTGTATCCAATCATAATATTGGTCTTGAAATAAATTTTTTCCAGAATGGCGCGATGGATGAAGGCGAGCAAGAGGGTGTGACAAGGCAGGGCACGACAGGATAAAATGTAGGGTGCAGCTACAAGGAAGTGCTTGGACTACAACAGACGTCCCAAGAAGTGAGAAGTAGTGGGAAGGCTCCACTTTTACAAGGTTTAGGTTCTTTTGTTGCTCTCGAGCAATCAAGTATGCGTATTCCCAAAGTCAATGACTGTTTGGAAAGATGCAAGGAGAGGCCCAAGCTAGCCATACCTATAAAAATGATTACTGAAGACATTGAATACTATTCAAATCACTCCTTGTAATACAAGTTTCTAGGGCTTAGGACATCACTGTTATTCTTGGAAGCATGGGCTCAGAGGACGTGGGCACCAGAAGGAGACATGGATATTACATTGTTAGCCAACAACTACTTCATGGTCACTTTTACCTGTATAACAGACTGTCAATGAGTTTTTTTTAGAGTTCCTTACTTCCATAATCAAGTGGGTCTATTTATGAAGACCTGGCATGCCAGTTTCATACCTTCAGAGGAACTACCAAACTGTGTCCCGGTGTGGGTGTGTCTGCCCCACTTTCTGGTGGAATGATTCCACAAAGACACCCTCCATCTACTTACATCCTTGCTGGGAAGCCCAGTAGGATCCTCAATGTCACTCCTGGGGAAAAAGGTAATGACTTATGCCCATATTTGTGTGGAAATATATCTTAGTAAGCCATTACCAAATGCTATTGAAATGAGTGCGAGCCCTTTCACATGGGTGCAACAGCTAGATTATGAAATCCTCCCTTTCCACTGTCATCTATGTCATGCTTATGGGCATTTATAGCGATGGTGCCCAACCTTCTAATCTACTGCACTTTAGCCAGCTCAATCTATTCACACTCCTTCTAGTACTGACAAGGAAAGGGGTCTAATTCCAGGTGACAAACCTGATACTGATAGTTTTGTGCCAGTTAAAGGTTGATATAGAAATAGAGGCCAAAAATGGCCCCTGAAGGAAAGATAATTTGATGACTCACTCAATAGATTTGAAATATTGGATGACCTTAATCAGCAGGAGGTGAATCCTAGGTTGATGATTTTTGACTAGGGGATTGAGGGACCAGATCTGGAGACCAATGCTTCAGGGGCTTTAACTGAAACACAGGATGATGGAGATTGTCATATGGATATGGACCAGTAGCTAATTATTTCATAAGGAATGACTTCCTCAATTTCTCCCCTCAATGAAGATGTAAATATGCCCCTTACTGGGAAAACTGGAGATCCAAGGGCAACAAGAAGCAGCAAATCTTTTCCTCATCTTGGACTTCAGCAAAAAGACCTTAAAAAAGGAGGGGGAGAGAAATCTAGTAATCCTGGCAGAGAAAAGGACCAAGAAAAGATCAAGCTAATGGGAGAGACTTTAGTGGAGTCAGGGTCAGTAAAGACTCTGGATGCACTCTTTTTGAGCTCTCTGAAATGATTATAATATCTTGGAATGTAAGGGGTTTGAACAACAACCCCAGACAAAATGTTGTTCACAACCCAATTAAATGTCATAGGCTGGATGTCCTTTTCTTGTAGGAGACTAAGCTTTTAGTTGAAGACATGTCCAGACTTGCACCCAAGTTGTGGTGGCAAGGAGAATGTCAATGCATTGGTGGTACCAGATACTCAAGAGGACTAGCTTGTCTATGGAACCCACGTAAGTTTGGCCTCATAGGCTGGTTGACTTCTAAGTACTCTATGACTATGATTTCTTCTAGCTTTGAGATGGGGGAATTCATTCTCTTCTCTAACATATATGCTCCTAATGATTGGCAGGGTAAAATCTCCTTATGGGGCCACATAAGTTTTGTCCATAGCCTGGCCCCCTTCCACCCTTGGATAATGGCAGGTGACTTTAATGCTATTCTTGATTTGATTGAAAAGAGTGGCGGCACAGCAAGGCTGGACACATCTACTTTTCTAATGCACAACTTCATTGAAATATTAAATTTAGTTGACGTCAGACCTAATAATGGTCAGTTCACCTAGGACAACTGCAAGAGTGGGAAATATTGCATTGCTGAGAGACTCAACCATTTTCTAGTTTTAGCTTTTTGGGTTGGAGGTATGTGGTCTATGAGGTCTAAAATTTTGGATTGGAGAGGATTAGACCACTGGCCCATCAAGATTAATAGTATCTCACAGCATCACCCATGCTCTCCTTTCTTTAGATTTCAACTCATGTGGCTGCAGGATCAATCTCTACATGAGTGTGTTGCCAATTGGTGGCATTGGGGTAGGCTGGCCCATGGTACAACAATGTACATTTTTGCCAAAACACTGCAATATGTGAAGTACAAGCTCAAGTGATGGAATAACCAAAGTTTTGGGAGCATTTTCCATGCTAAGGCTATTGCACAAACCAAGCTTAATGGTATCACAAGAATAATAAGAGAAGAAGGACTGACTGAAGACTTATTGCAAGAAGAAACACATGCTATGAAAGACCTAGAGGAATGTGAGCTACGGTAGGAAATTTTTTGGAAGCATAAAGCTTAGATCAAATGGATCTAGGAGGGGGACAAAAATATGTCCTTTTTCTTCAATTCATCTAAATCTAGGAGACATGGCAATTCCATTTCGGCCTTGGTCAATGAAAGAGGTGAGTGGCTTAACTCCTTTCTAGCTATTTTAGAAGAGGTAGTGCAGTACTTCTCTACTCTCTTCAGGGAAGATGCTAACGGGGAATCTCTGGAAGAAGCTCAGGTTCTCTTCTGCATTTTGTTGTTGGTGATGTGTGAAATGAATGAAAATTTAATGAAACCAATCACACTTGGAGAGCTTGAGGAAACCATTATTCAGATGAAAAAAGGGAAAGCAGCTCGACCTAATGGCTTCCCAGTTGAATTCTATCAAGAGTTTTGGGATATCATCAAACTCAACCCTTTAGCTATTGTCCAAGAATCTCAGTAGAATAAGCAAATGCTTAAGGATATAAATGTGACTTATCTTGCCCTCATACCCAAATGTGAAGGTGTTGATAGGCTAACCCAATTCTACCCTATTTCCCTTTGTAATGTGGTTTACAAAATTATTTCTAAAATCATTGCAGATAGGTTAAAAAGAGGGCTGAGTGCTATGATTTGAGAAGATCAGAGTGGTTTTGTGGAAGGCAGGCAAATCCTAGATGGTATTGTTATTGTGGTTGAGTCCATTCACTCCATGGCCAGCTCAAAAGATAAGGCAATGTTCATTAAATTGGACATGGCCAAAGCCTTTGATAGGGTCAGATGGTCATTCCTGCAGAAGGTTCTTCATGTTTTTGGCTTTGCAGAAAAATGGACTCAATGGGTCATGAGCTGTATTTCCTTGACTTCCTTCTCGATGCTTATCAATGGAGAACACATAGAGCTTTTTGGTGCTATAAGAGGACTGCGATAAGGTGATCCTCTATCTCCATACCTTTTTCTTCTCCTTGCTGAAGGTTTGGGGTGATTGATCAATAGGAATAGAGAGGAAGGACATATCCAAGGATGGCATTGGGGAGGGGATTTGCCAGCTCAGTCACACCTACAATTTGCTGATGACACTACCTTTATGGGCCTAGCCACAATGACTAAAGCTGCTAATTTATGCAGGGTGTTAGATTTTTATCTTATAGCCTCTAGACAAAAGATAAATGAAGATAATTCATCCATCTACTTCTTCAATACTCTGGGCCCTATTCAATAGTGGACCATGAGGACTCTTCATTTTCAGATTGGGACCCCCCTTGATTTACTTGGGTATCCCTATCTCAGCTGGCCATACATCCAAAGAATCTTGGCAGACTATTTTAGAGAAATTTTGGGTGAAAGTGAATCATTGGACTCACAGGTGGTTATCCTTTGTGGGCCAGGTTCAACTTATCTAGTCTGTGGTGTAGGCTTTACCCATTTATAGGTGTATGCTCCAGGTTGCTCCGATGGGATTCGTTAAGGAGTTTGATTCGGTTAGCAGACAATTCTTATGGGCTGGTAGTTTGAACTCCACTGAATGGAGCCTTATTAGATGGGAGATTATCTGTAGCCCCAAATAATATGGTGGGCTCAGTCTGAGGCAGATGGACTTAAATGGTATTGCTCTGGCGGCCAAACTTTATTAGTGATGGTGCACCAAATAAGACAAAGCTTGGGCCAGAATTCTCTCACAGAAATACTATTCTGGAACCATTCAGAGGGACATTCCTCGCTATCTGCTTATTGGGAAAGGTTCAACAATATGGGGTACTATCAAAAAAGGGGTTGCTCTCATCAAGAATGGCTTATTCTAGATTTGTAAATAGGGATCCAAGGCTCTCTTTTGGTCTGACTCTTGGGATGGATATCCTCCCATCATTTCTCAGTTTCCAAATTTGTTGAACCTTTGTCAGAGATTCCTTGATGCTGGCTAGTCTCAGGTGAGTGACTTCAAAACTTATATTACTCAAGGACAGGTAGAGGTTGCTCTTGGAAAGATCCTAAAACTTGGCCTGTTAATGGGATGTAGGAAGAGAATGAGGATCTATTGTGTATCCTTTACAAGTGCCACTATTTTCCTCTTTAGGAGGAGGATGAGCTAGCTTGGTCTCCCAATCCCAAGGGAGCATACACAGTTTCTTCTGGTTATCAGGCTTTACTTTTCCAGAGATTGGGTAGGGGGGAAGTGCAGTGGTGGAGACAGGTCTAGAATAATTTCACATGGCCTAAATGCAACTATTTTGCTTGGATGCTATCCTGCAATAGGTGCTTGACCTAGGATAATCTCTGAAAGAGAGGTTTCCAAGGCCCTTCTATATGTGTTATGTGCGGAGCAGCTGAGGAGGATTTTGCACACCTTTTTTTGTGATGTCCCTTTGCCTTGCAACTCTGGCATTATTGGTGGGATGTTTGGCAGCACCCATGTCTTCATGCTCAATCTATGGTTGATTTTTGGAATGGCTTGGGAGAACCCCCCTCAAGGATGCCCTTCTTATAGGACATATGACTGGGCAGCCCCATTTTTCTTCTCTGGCAGATCTAGCTTGAGCGAAATAGGCAAATTTTCTGGGGGGTGAGAGTCATGGTGCAGCAATTATGGTAGAAAGTGATGAGGATGATCTAGGAAACCATCTAAGCAAAGTGTATGATCTGCCTTCCTTTGATCAAATAGGACACTCAGGTGGTGGTGTGACTTAGATTCTAGTATTTATCTGGTAAGTCTGCGTGTGTCAGGAGGAGCAAGCAGGTCAAGGAGTAGATTCTCAAGACTAGTCAGTGGTAGCACCCCCTAGTGGGATTCTTAAGATCAATATGGATGGTTCCTCTAGAGGTAATTCGGGACCCATAGGTACTAGAGGGATTGGAAGGGATTCTGAAGGTATGGTGATTTTCCTTTTTTCAGTTCCTGAGGGGCTACAAACCATTAACATGATGGAAGGCCAGGCCATTCTTTATACCCTTGAGAAGGCCTAGGCATTAGGTTGGTGTAGGATTATCTGTGAATCATACTCTCAAGTATTGATTAACCTGCTCATCAAGAGGAAAGTGGTGGACGTCAATTGATAACTATCTTTGATTGTGCAATAGATTTTGTGGATTTGCTCACTTATAGATAGCATTACTTTTGCTCATATTCTGTGAGAATGGAATAGGGCAGCAAATTTTTTGGCTAAATGGGCATCTGACCATTTGGATGGTGGAAACATTAAGGATTGGGGGTCTCTCCCCCCACCATTGTGTTCTGATTTGGACAAAATTTTGGAGGCTGATAGGGAGGTTCATAATATTGTCTAGTTGGGTGAATGCCTAGTTTTTCTATTTTTGTTGATTTCTTCTCGGGGTTTTTTCCCCCTATTCTTCTTGTAATGCTCTTTTCTTATTAACATTATTTTTACCCCTTTTTATTAAAAAAAATATTGGTCTTGAAATAATTAATATAACTACTAACCATACAATATATGTATATACGGTTCATATATAACAATCATAACTAAAAATTATTAGTCTCATAATCCACTATTAATGGCTAAACAAATTTTTAGATTATAACTAGATGTGACGCTTAGCATGATAATGTAGAATTGATCATAAATCATTTCAAGAATAGTTTTGGTTAAATGGTATAAATCATCATGTGTACATACTAAATGTATAAGTAAAGTCATGGTACATACATTTTCATTATCACTGTTATCGATCATAACACCATGTGTAGGCTGATGATCAAGGTATGCATGAATGCATAATGAATGAATACTAGATTCATTATCTATAATTTCATTATCACCAAATGAAACAGAGGTTTTCTGAACCATGTGAGGTATTGTGCATATATAAGTTTTAATAATTTGATCTAATGGGTGCCAAGAATGTGATTGAGAAATATGTGGATTATATGCCATTTATACATTTGGAACCTTCTTAGAGTGATCTTTTAAATTATTTTTAAATATATTCTAGTTTTTTTGTCACCATAATTTAAAACTAAATCCTTTGATGATTCATCAAAGGTAATATGTTGGTTATCAAGAATATCTTTGATCTTATGTTTCAAGATAAAACATTTGTTTTTAAAATGATAAGTGCCTTGGTGATAGTCACAATATGAATTATAATAATATCCTTTTGGTATAGTTAGAATCATATCAACCTCTATGGGAGGAGGGAAATATATGAGATGACACTCCACAAGCTTCTTAAGTATTGAAGCTAGAGATTTAGGTAATCGTGTAAACTATCTCTTAGGTGCATTGGATAATATGAGCTGATTAGGTTATTGTGATATTACATTAACCATCATGGTTGTTTTCATTTTAATTTATATAGGTTTTAATTTATAACTTGGATTGATATGAAATTTGGTATAAGATGTAGTCGGTGTGTTAACTACATACTTAAGCTTTTTCAAGGAAATAACTTTCATTTCTTGATCTTGGACAATATGGTACATTTCATTCAAATATTTGAATTTTTTGAAATAAATGGACTCTTGTAATGGGGTAATCAAACATTTCTTAAATATTTATTTAATCTCTTTATCTACCATTTCTAATTGGATTTGTGATTTTGGCTAACATTATTTTATATATCAAAACATATTCATTAATAGGTCATTGGTTCCTTATTTGATCTTATCAACTTGCACATATAACATATTTTTAGTGATGGTGATGGATAAATATGATGAAAATGGATATGTTAGGGATTTTAGTTCTTTAACTGATTGGGTTGGTAAGTCATAGAACCATTTTAAAGTATATTTATTTAGCCTTGTTGGAAATAAGTTGGTCAAAAGTTTATCATTTGAATTATAATCAAGGCATGTTGCATATAAATATTAAATATATTGTTTAGGTGCCACAATAAAATGTTAACTTAGGTGCCACAATGAAAATGGTGAAAATATATCTTAGGTACTAGAGGATTATGTAATACATCTTGTGAATTAATAGCATGAGTCAATTTCAAAGCATATTGCTCAATGTTGGTGACCTTAGCTTCCAATTTTTTATAATTTGGAGAGGCATTTTAATTGTATCCCTATTGACATTAATATTATATACTTGATAAGTCACCAAAAAAGATGAAAACACCACATGTGTTGATGTAGGTATGGAAACTGGTAATTGGGTTGAAGTATTAATTATTCCAATGGAAGATGTGACAAGAGTTATTTTATCTAATGGTTCACCATAAATGGATGTTAATGCACTAGTATTAACATCATTATTGATTTATTCATTGGTAATATGTAAGAATCCATTGATAAATTAATTTTTTGTATTTGAATGGTTGATTAAGGCATATTTATGTTCCATTTCTAAACGATATTTGTGAACATTTTCCATATTTGATAAACAAATATAACATTACCAAATGAAATTGAAAAAAAATAGATCTGCATATTACTGAAATAGAAAACCCTATAAAATTGAAAACTTTATATCAATCTTATAGTTACATGAAAAGACACAGTGGTTGGGTTCAACAATAGTTTAACCATTTTATAATTGTGTAGGGTTAAGGGGGTATAATATCCCATAAACAAGGATAAATAGAACTATTCTAGATTAGGCCAATTAATTGAAAAATAAAATAAATGAATATACTAAATTAAAGTGCCAAGCTATTTTAAATATATAAAATAAATTCAAAACTACAGTTTGATTCCATAAACATGAAGAAGAGATGATACTTAGCTTATATTAAAATGTGTATGAATATTTGAGAAGTATAGAGGTGGAAAAAGATAGGGGAAATATCTAGATTCAGTTGTCAGATTATGGAAATATTTTTTATGAAGACCTAGATACTTACATTGACCTTTGGATGCTTGCATCATGATTTTATCGCAATCTCGATGTAATTGTACTATATATAATATTCATTATATTTATAAGTGAAAATCTAGATCATTATAAGTTTTATGTTTCCTTTCTATTGATGTCTTTTCTTCATGTGCATGGGCTATCAATGTCTATGTATGCATCAAACCTTAGATATTTACCTTAGGTCTTTTTACCTTACCAAAATTATGATATTGGGCTCAAAGTATTAATATGATCTCAAGGACCTATTTCAAAATGAGTGTTTTATACATATACAATACTCTAAGGATGGCTATAGACTTATGTAGTTCTCCCCTATGTGTGGAATTTTGTGTGTACAAAACTTGTTTCCTATTTGAGTACCTTGCACTATTCAAACACCCTTTTTTAGTCCACCAATTATCCTTCTCAATAAATTTATAGCTAAGTACACCTTTTCTAATTTTGAGTATTGTCATTGATGTCAAAGGTGCATCTTAAGAAGGTTGATGTCAAAGGTGACTAAGCCTAGTTGGTAGTATGTGATGTGACAATGTGCATTGAGAGATAATTGTACATATATTAATATAAGGAAGAATATGGTAGTATATCTATTTTTTTAAATTGATTTATAGATATTTAATAGGTGCTTGTTTGGTATATGTTATATGAATAATTAGAAGACTTAGATTTATATTTATACCACACTGTTTGAGAACATCTCATGGTAGGGTTCAATAAGACAAATGGCTCATCCCATAAGATTATAAATATTTGAAAATTATAAGACTCATGAGGTCTGTAAACTTGATATTAATTTGGACACGTGTATTGATGCAAGTATCCCTATGTGAAATGTATGTGTTTGACAACTTATGCTATTATTGAGGATCTAAAATTGGCATTAAAGGATATATGTTAGGATTTGATATTTTTATATAGTGTATGAGATTAGGGTAGACATAAATGATAGGGTAAGGATATAACATAAATATTTGGGCATATTGAGATAGTGAATGAAATAATTTCAACAATAGGAATGCCTATAATTGAAGGGTAGAGCCCAGAAAGGTAATTGTCAAGTACAAAAGACTAAATTACTAAATACATTAGATTTTTGTATCTACATTTTGCATAAAGATGGCATGGTGGTGCTAATATTATATTCATATGAAATGGATACCCTTAGTTTTTGCCTCGAGTGAAGATATATCGCATTGAGCTATTTTGGTTTTTATTGACATCAATGGTAATTCCCTATGGGTTTTAAATATTTTTTTGCCAAATGATGGCCCTGAAAGAATGAGGTTGGGGTAATGGTTTGATAATAATATACCTTTTTAACCTAGTTGATTTTTGGAAATTTTAATATTATTGAGAGGCATGATGAAAACTTAAGTTCTATTTTGATGTAATGGTTTTTGGGATAACATGATGTTTTATTTTATTTCAAAACCCTATGTATTTTGGTGCATTGACTCTTTTGAGGGCATGTACTTAATAATTCAAATTGGTCTACTCATTCAAACTTTCATTTTATCACTAATATGGTCCTAAGTAGTTGGATTGTTTCATTATTTTTTAGCAATATATTTCTATCCAAGAAAGTTATCACCTTCTATCTAGGTATTATTTACTTTGACCATAGTCCCATCACTTTTATAGTGGAATGGAATGGTGGCCATTTCAAAGTGCCACATAATATTTTTTTTCTAAACACAACACTCTTCTATCATGAGGGAACCATCTTTATCATCACCATATTTTTTAACCTTTCACCACATCAAATTTTTTCTATCAACTAGATCAGATGGTGGAATGAGGTGATCACTCACACTACCACCTCATCTACCCCTATGGAAAATAGGTATCACTCATTTGAAATAAGGTTGATGGTATTTTTCTCAAGTATATCAAAAAATATATTATCTTATTGAGCATAATTTGATCTATAGTTTCAATTCATGGATGTTTATCTCAAGCATAAGATAAAACTTGAAGATAGCCACACAACTAAAGGGGCTCAATCTAGGTTCACCTTCATTGGCTCAAAATAAAGGATTGGGCCTCAAAATATTTTTTCAAATCCATCTAGTCTAAGTAGTCTATGGATATAATAAAATATATTTTGCTTATTGAGAAACATCTTACTGACCTCCCTAAATTCTCCTCATCTTTTTTGACCGCTACAATCTAGTGTTCCAAGCCCAAGAAGAGTCAATAGAAATGGCACATGAAATACAAGAATATTTAGATGTGTTGCCTCTGAAAAATGTTCTTGATAATGATTTTTATTTTTTTTAATTTATAAATATTGAGGAGACATTTCATGGAGTGTAATGTAAGGCCAATCATAAAGACTTAGGTATTTATAGTTTTTCATATGAGTTATACAAGGGTACCTCACATTTTTTATGACTTGACATGTTGAAATTTTACAAGTAACCTATGAAAAATAAGATTTTATCCTCTATTATTAGTAAATGAAATATCAAGTTCATTCATAAACCCAAATACCCACCTATATCTCATTACCATTTGGTGCCCCATCACCCTCCTCAATGTGTCTTATAAAATCCTTTCTAAATCTCTTTTGAATCATCTCCATTCATCCTACCTAAAATCATTAGACTAGATCAATCCAAATTCATAAAAAAAATAGATACATTTTGGATAATAATGTTTTTATCTAGGAAGGAATGGAATGTACATGGACCTACTGTTATCAGATCATATTCCTCTAACTATACTTTACAAAAGCCTACAATAGGATTGAGTGGCCATTTATTCTAGCTATGTTTAAAGACATAGTTTTAAAGTTTTTTTTTACATTAGTATGTATACTTTATTTTTATAATATTCAATTGGACTCACTATCAATGGTAAAATTATTAAAATTTTGGCTTTTTATATTAGATAGGATTTCCCTTTATCACTAGCTTTGTATGTCTTGTTTGCAGAGTCATTTGGATATTTATTTTATCACAAGGTAGAGTGAGGAAACATCAAGGGAAATATTACTATTTATCACTCATCTCAGCTCATTAATGGTCACTTTATGGATGATACATTTCTTAATCTTGATGAGAAAGAAGCTTATGTTAAAAATACATTGAATTAACTCAATATTTTTGCAAAGCCTCGAGTTATAATTTGTAATGGAACAAAACCTAATGTTGTATAGTCCTACCAATGGAAATGAAAATGGAGGAAATAATCAATTATTTTAAATTTGTGAAGGCTAGGGTTTTAAATGCAACCAGAATGGTAATCGAGATAAAGGAGTTAATATAAGAGGAGATCAAGGTCAGATATGGTGGCATTCTTGGTGATAGATCCTTCACTAAGGACATTAGGTTAGTAGAGGAGGTAGCAAGCAAGGTCAATAGGTTTTACCCACTAGTCATTATAATGTATTTTCCTACATTTCATTAATTTATAGGAGGTAGTCCTTCAACACAAAGCAAAGGGGAAGGGATATAAAGAACATGCCGTCTCCTTCCAGATCTGATAGTAAAAAATATGCTAGTAAAATAACTACGATGGCATTTGAGCGTAAGAGATTCATACCTATGATGACATCTGATGGTAGGGGTTTTATGAATCTACTAAAATATGTAGAGCATTTATTAGGAGGAAGATATTTTGCTAAATTTGTAGGACATAAACCAAGTTCTTATGTGAGGCTAGTAAAAGATACCCTTGTTGTCTTGTTCAATGAGTAAGTGATTGAAGTTATTTCCGAGAGGTAAAAATGGCTTTCATCTTAGGGTCTGATCTATAAATTTTAATTTTTTTGGATGACTTTGTCATCACTTCATGATTGGATTTCTACCCAATGTCAGCCTCTAGTTAAAGGTCAAATAGATATTTGCCCTTGTTCTAGAGGATTTTTTTATTTTGATTTATAATTCTATATAAGATAAAGAGGATGTTTTAAAATACTCTATTTGGAAGTGGGATAATCATAATCTTTTGGAAAAACCCTAGCACCTAGATTTCAATGCCAAGATAAAAAAAATTCACTTTCAAACCAATTTAGATTATGCTCCCAAATCTTCCTTACTAGTTTTGGAATGATTTGGTGTTTATGACCATTAGAAATACCATAGGGAAATTTTGGACCTCTGAAAAATTGACTTATTATAGGGAACATTCCACATATGCCCATATTCTAGTTTATGTTGATTCTTCCAAGGATTTGCCTACCCAGTTAGAGATGAGGGTAGGGGAAAAAGTTGGATTCAATGATTGGATTTTGAAGGTGTTGAATATGTTTAAAAATAACTCATCTTGTTAATGATTTCCCAAGCTTCAAATTTAATAAAACTTGTTAGTGGTGAAAGAAATTAGAAATAAGACATTTTATAGTTCTAGCTATGAATGATAGTGGAAGTGAGAGTGAGGGACCAAATCTTATATCTAAAACCCCTTTGGAAGAAATGGAGCCAACCCAAAATCAAGAGACATTACATGTTAAGGTAATGAATAAGGAGGAGGATGTGGGTGTGTTATAAGAGTGAATGGATGCAATTACTAATAGTCAACTAGATTCATCAGCTTAGACACCTGCCTTAGTGCATGAGTAGAATCAAGTTGAATTACTAAAAATCGACATTCCTATATTGCCAAATCTTGAGGAGGAAGGGGGATGGAAAACTATCATCTCTAGAAAGAATGGAAAAGGTAAATAGTGTATGAAACCCATGACAATGTCTCATAGATCTAGCAAAGAAAATTTTATGGGATATTTTTAGTTGTTTTAGTTTTAGTTTTGTTTTCATTGAAAGATAATTTTTATTGTTGAGATTATTGGCATGTGTGGCCAATTTATCATTGTTTTTTATTGTTTCTATGGCCATTTTATTCAACCTTTATTTTTTATGTTGCCAAGCATATTTTAATATTTGGCTATACAGACCTTGTTTGTTTGTTTCATTCCTAGGGTATGGGTCCCTAGTTTCAAAAAACCCACCCTTTAACCTTATTAAGAAAAAAATACTTGATTTTTATTTTATAATGTCTTAAGTAATATAATTTATTTGAATCCAAAAAGGAGATAAATTATAATTCCTTTGTATCCCATTTTAATTTGATAGCTCTTCCTTCAAGCTTTGGTAGTATGTCATAGATCAAATAGAGAAAAAGGTGGAGTATTGGATCTTGAATCCTCTCTCTTTAGTAGGAAAATTTCAATTTTTTATAATATTCTATCCACCCATGTCTATTTTTTTTTTCATAATATGACCCATACATAGCCTCACATGACAAATTACAATGTTTTTTATTAGATTTCTTATAGGCCAATGTTAAGCAAACACGAGGGTATCACATAGTTTCTTAGCATATGTGTTATATTCCTCATGAGAAAGGTGCTATGAGAATTATTAAAATTTATAGGAAAAGTATTACTATGGGTGATAAACGTCTTGTTCATGTAATCAAAGGAAACAAATCTTAGAAAATTATGTTGTGGCACTCCATTAGCTCTCGCTTGCCTTATGGTAGTTGAAAAAATATTGGGCTTCACAACTTGATTATTACCACTTCCCCCATCAAGATTGATGCATCATTTGTTTATAAAGGAATTTGGAATTCTTTTAAAGATGTCAAACTCTATTTTAAATGGGTGTGAAATCATTTATAGAGTGTCTTTTCCTTAAATGACCTTTATATTTGGTGGTTTCCTATTATGACTAGCTTAAATATTCTCTTATTATAGTTAACATTTATGAAAGCCTCAAATAATTTTTTTTTAAAAATATTCATAAGGTTAAATATTGTATTTCTTACTTTTATTGGGATCTTAGACTTACTCTAAAGGATAACTTCATGTCAATAAATGAGAACTTATCTTTCATTATATACATCAAGAGATTATACTTGATGTCATACTATATAACATGGGTTTACAGTGTACACAGGCTTGGTGGAATGACTAAAGATGGAATTGTGACACTCATTTTAAGAATTAATCTTTAGGTCTCCTCTATTAGTTCATGATCCTATTCTCTTTATCTATGAATAATTTATTCATGAGCTTTAATTTGTATTCCTTACCTAGGATCTATATTTATTGACTTAATAGAATTCAAAATGCTAAACTAAATCCCAAGATTGCTCACCTGATTTGGTCCCTAGTGTAGATGATATTTCTGAATAGTATATCACCCCAATTTTGTACACTTGGAAAACTTAGTCTGTGGTTGTTCTTATCAATTTTAAACTTTTCATGATTTTACAAGTCGCACATCTACTCTCTCTTGTGCCCCTTGGCCTATTGCTTAGTCTGACCAGTCTTATGTTAAAGAACCAAGCCTTATATATTTCCTGGAATGCTTAAAACATGTTGATTTTCCTCCTCTACAAGTTTTGGACCTCTACCTAATATTCTACTTCATAGACACTTGGGTTCTAGTTCGACACTTATGTCAATGCAAGTGTCCTTACTTGATGCAAGTGTCCAGTGCCCTAAAGTCATCTAATTTAAAAATGAAATGTATCTTATTGGTCACCCTAATTACTATTATGTAATCTATTGTATAGATAGTAGTGGTATATATGTACGATCATTCCTCATTCATTAATGACCTAAAAAAGACCTAAAAACCAATTCAACTTAATAAATTCATTCTATCAAGAATTTAATTGAGAGAAGCTTCCCTATTTTCTCATATTTTAATATCTATCATAGGTATAACACATCTATAGGTTTTAAGTATTGAAGGAGTATCCCAAGAGATATATTTTTCAAGTTACAAACTAGGTCACTGTTGTGCTTACTTATCACACATTGCATGATTCACAAAGAAACCAACATATAAGGGATAAATACATACATTTGTGTCCCTCTTTAGAGTGTTTTATATGTAGGAAACTCTCATTGATAGAGGGGTATTTTTGGTATCTCGACACAATGTGTCCACTAACTCATTTTTCCCATAACTGCTATGAAGATGAAAAACTAGGGTTTGATAATTTGAAAAGGAGTCATAGTCCATGACCTAGATACAAATTCACCAAAGTGAAGCTATGAAAAAATTAGAATATTACATGTGGTTGCATCATGTTTCAACAATTATTCTATATTGGATAGCTATGTCTGATCAAAGAAGTAGGATTGACATAACCATCCTAGGTTGACACAAGTGTTCACGACTACAAAGGCACTTAATCTAGAATTTGGAGACTATTACATAATATTCTTCCATTATGCTTCCTTCATGTTCCATATATAGATATTTATTAGCATCATAACTAGTTAAGTATTTTTTCATTATAATTTCCATATCTACCATAGTTGTACTTTTCATTTTTAGCATATCTCAACATAATAAATTTAAGATATTTTATATTTAAGTTTTGAAATCAATTGACTAGTATAGATCTATTTATCACCCTTGTGCTTATTCATTTCTCTATTATTAACCTTATTTACCCCATAACAAGATCCTTATCCAATTTAGGTTTAAAATTTTGATGAACCTGGCCTTTGATTTTTGAACCAAAACCCTAGTTTGTATGTTAGGGTTTTATCCTTCTTTAAATTTTTATTTTATATCCCTATATTTATCTTTTAAATATATTTTTTTGTATAAGCATTTCTTAAGGCATTCTAAATTATTATTGGATGAATAATGGACCATGGTAAAACCATGAAGTATAATATAAAGACACACGTGTGAAGTATAATTGATTTTGTCTTTTTTATAAATTTTATATGTATTCAAACTAGTAAGCCTAATTAGGTAAAAGAAGAATGTGAAGAGTCTTTCCTATTGTATCTTGAAAGATTGGAATTTTAAGAGAACATAATTATAAAAGACAATATATAACACTTTTCTTTAATGGAATTTGGTTCTATTGTGTTGATATAGATTAATATAATTGTTTGGTTATGGTTTTCCTAATATTATTTTATGTATGGTTGATGCACAATGAGTACCTTTTTAATGTAATTTATTATCAAACAATATGCTAGTTATGTTTTGTCTTCTGTTAGAATCTATTTTTCTTTTTTATTTTATGTGCATCTTTGTACATCATAGATGGTAGGTAATAGTGTTATCTCTTCTACGCCTATTGATACTCTCTATTGTGTATTGTTATCCCTATAATTAGCATGTTTTGGAGTATTTCCATCAACCTTTGCTAATAATGGTGCAGTGAGCATGGAACATACTTAGATAAAATATGTTGAGATGGTTTCTAGGGTAGAGAGACATGGAAAGATGGTTAGATGAGATAATTTCAAAAACTTTAAAAGAATAAGTATAGAAATTCAAAAAAATGCATAAGGGATTATCTAAGAACATCTCTATGGAAAAATCTATGACATTTTTTGGTGTGAATTGCTTGGATTGTTAGTTGTGTGGTTATCTAGATTAGAATACTATTTATTTAGTCTAAGGAGACACAATTTATAATTTGTACTGAGTAAAACTAGAAATATTGTGCAATCTAGATACTGATGGGTCCTAAGCAGTAGATTATTAGATGAAGACTACTATTGATATCTATATTGATGAGTTTAAAATATAAGGATACGTAGCTTTTGATACTACACAAGATTGATTTGTCCAAGTAATCAGAGGGGAAAAAATTTAGTGATGATCTTTTCTAATAATGATGTTGGTTGTGGAAAAGGCCATGGTGCATACTCTAGCTAACATGGAGTAGTCACTTCAGGCACCATAGGGGTGCATGTGAGATAAAGTGAATAATGAAGAGTTGAGTAAAAGGAACTTGAACATGATCCCAAAAAATGGAAGGTAAAAAGACTCAGAGAGAGAAAAAAATTATTGGAATAGAAAGGTAACTTCAATAAAAAATAAAGTAAAATAAGACAAAAGACCTAGAAGTAATTGTGAATAGGACTAGGAGTAGAGAATAAAGTGCTAGAGATGGAGACATACAAGAACAAGATGCTAGGGAAGAAAGGTTGTCAAGAGAAGATGTAGTATTTGATAGAAGAAGAGGGTATGTATAATTTGAGAAAGGGACCAATGAGAAAGAAGATGATGGGAGCAGTGATGTAGAGGTAGAAGATTTAGGAGGTATAGGTAGATCACAGTTAAGGGAAGGGTATTTAGATGGAACTAGCAAGGAAAACTCCAGGAAAAATGCTAAAATTGAAGGCTTTAATATTATAGGTTCAAGTTCAAAGATAGAATAACATATAAATAAGTTTCATTCATTTCAAGGGTACATATCCCCAAGCCCACTTTATTTATTGAAGGTATAAAAAGTACAGAGAGAGAAGTTGATTTAGGTTGGTTTGATTCCTTTACTAATAAGTTTGGAATGTTGAGTGTAGAAACCAAGCGGGAATTAGAAATAAAGATATTATATAAAATGGGATTTATTTTTACTCTAAAGTGGATTATTTTACAATAGTCTATAGTCACAATAAACACTAAATAGTCACCTAACATCACAATAATAAGTGCACAGTCACCACCAATCACAATTGCTAGTATTCAAACATTTATAGTAACAACTACTAGTTTACTAGTTATGGCATTTAATTTAGGTATGTTTGTGCCTTTAATTTTATATGATGGGTCTTTATATCCTGAAAAATATTTGGTAACTTGTGAAATGAAGTGGATTGTAAAAAGGGTAACATCAAATGATGTTAAGAAGTGTGAAATCATAAGTTCTTTGGTAGGATGTGCCTTAGAGTTTATTTGCCAAAGAAATGTAAATGTCATTTATATCACGAAAGTTAAATATTTTTTAGTAGTATAATTTAAGGTAAAAAATGCTTTAGTCAAGTTATTCAAGCCCTGAAATAAATTTGGCAAAAATTTGGAGAAATTGTTGGAGAATATGATTACAAGTTTTAGGATGTGATGAAAAAAATTGATTTTATTTTAGAAGACAAAGATAAGGATTCTTAGTTCATAGAGATCCTAAAACCAAGAATAAGGTTCACTATTACACAATTTGAGTTATCCACCAAGGCTAATGCTCGGTCTACTTTCATATGATAGAACATATAGAAGATTACATAGATCTTCCATTAATGGGATTAAAAGTAGAATCTAAGTTAGATGTTTTTATGAGGAGGATAAATAGGATGCATGAAAATTTTAATCATACATTAGGCTTATGATGCATAGAATGTGTTCATGAGGGACATCATAGGAATGACTATCCAATAATTAAAATAGAATTTTGTGAAATCTAAAGGGTAGTTGGACATCCTATTTCTAAGTGTCATCTTTTCTAGGAATATATCCAGAAGTCACATATCATGTACTATATTTTTTTCAAATCTATAAATCATGACGAGAAAATTTGTTGAGATTTGTAATAATTAAACAAAAATATAATTAATAACATCTTTGTAGTTGTGGATCATCAAATACCAACTATAAAGCAAACATTTCTAGGACCAGATATGGAGATGATAAATATGACTCAAGGTTGTCTGAGATAAACACCTTTATCACCTCAATATTAGATGCCTTCATCATCATAGTATCAACCATAGGTCCTATTAGGATATAATAATGTCATATCCCTTATATCAATATTATGGTTAGTATGTGTAAACTTAGAACAATACAAATATTCAACAATAGTAGGCAAACTAGACTTCAATTTCCCCTCAGCATCAGTATAGGGGATATGATGTGCAGATGAATCAACAAAGAGGATATGATGGAAAATAATAACAAGGGTGTGGATATAAATATAATAAATGAGGTTATATAGGGTGTATAAGGGAAATATCATGGTGGATATCAAGAAGATCGTAACAATGATAATCGTCAGGATCAACCCCTATGCAATGTTATCTATGCAGTGCATATAATCATTATACGAGGAATTATCCCACAAACCCTTAGATACAATTATATTATGTACACTATATAATCAAATGTCAACATCAAATAGAATATTACCCTATTTTTTAGAAACAAAAAAAGTAAAAGCTAGTGCACAATGTAAATATGATCAATGTGTAGCCAAAGGAAAATTCATTTATACAAGCCATCATAAGGAAATAGAGAGTTGAACAAGAAATATATCCTTTATAAATGCCTCAAGATCATGGTATTATTAAATTTAAGTGGGATAAATATCCTAATCTTTCCTCATAAAATAATTTAATATATTAATTTGCATAAGTATTAAAAGAAAAACAATAGAAAATAATTTATGAGGATAATAACAAAGTTATTGATGCTCAAATGTATGGGTAAATTATTAGGATAATGATGAAAGAGGGTGTTGTGATTATTTTAAAAAATCTAATGATATTAATTAGTACAATACATAATGAGGATATATCTTAGAATATCACTAACCTCCTACACAATCTCCTAGAGTGTGCATAGCGAGGACAAACAAGGGTCAATAAAGTAGTTTGGTATGTCAATACCAAGAAGCCTTGGGATGTGGATTCATGAATGGATATTGAGTTGGATATATATTAAATCCAAATGTAGTATTTGACTTTGGAATCATAGTCAATATGATTCCTTGATCAACATGGGAAGCCATTGGTTGACTAACTTTGAGCTATAGTCTAATAACATTGAGCTTAGTGGATTATGGTAGAGTCAAACCCATTAGCCAGTTAGAATATGTTGAAATTAAAGTGGTTGACCTTAACTTGCAATGGGAATTTGAGGTCATTGACATGAAGACATTAGATACTCATTATCCTACCTTAATTGTTAACAAGTGGTCCTATGATGGCCAAATGACTATCAACACTATGTGAAATTAGTTAGAACTTCTTAAAGATAAAATAGTGGGCATACCCTTAAATAATTTTGATCAAAATATAATATCATCCCAAAATATCTAGAGTCTCCTTATGCTTATGAGGATAATAGTTAGTTTGAAGTGGGTAAAAATGAAGGGCAAAATGGGGTGTAGTCTTTAGAGTGTCAAAATTAGAAACCAAGTACTACGCAACAAGAAGAACGATTGGTATTCAAAATTTTTATAATAAAGTCTCTAGTTAGGCTAGTTCACATTAAAGATTCTTTATCTCCTTCAATGAGTTTGATGACAATATCTAAGGTATACTTCCTATTTAATAATAGAATGATTATGATTGACTATACTGAACCAACCTTAGAAGGTATTCTAACCTGGGATTCTGCATCATCCATAAGTGGTGACTCAGAAGTGCACATCTTGAATTGGTCTTGTAAATATCATGATTTGTGACCTCTAAACATGGTGTTCATTGTATAACACTATATACAATAATATTTTGTGATAGAAGATCTAAATCCATTCATACTGAGGCTTGAATACCATGTACCAGAGGTGGAATAATGAGTTATTGCACTCATTTATGCACTAAAATGAACTAATATGACATGGTGGGTATTCAAAGAAACTCAAAAATATAGTGGGAAGAAGCATGTGAAATATTGCATACAAGATTTCAACTACCAACTAGTGTTAAAATATAATGGCCTTTGTTTCAAGAGGTTTAGTATCTATAATTCCACATCCATCAGTGTGTGGATATATAGACCACATAATGATTATAACCATGATACTAGGTGCACATATTCAATCACATCCTTGCACCTATATAGAATCTTGGTATACGCAGGAATATCATAGAAGGGAAACTAAACATTGGGCATAACTTCAATAGGATTTCATTAAAACCTTTATGTTTGAAGATGATAAACCACTAATACATAATGCGTTGCAAAGAATTAAAAAAAATTATGTCATGGATGCACAAAATATTTATTAGTTATAGTTAAATCATCATCTCATTAGGAGGTTACATAGGACTTGGATCTCACACTTCATAATTACAAATCCAAAAATAATAATAACTCTTAGTTCAACCATTTAATAAAATAATCAATAATCTAACGTAATAAAGTGATAGTGATAGTGATGGGGATATCAATCTAGAAGGGTTCTTTGAGCCACAATGTGAATATGATCCCAAACTAGTGCAAAACATAGAGTAAATATAAGAGGAAAAACTACACACTATAAAAATTTTGCAAGATGAAGGCAAACATATTTTTTAATATATGTTGCCTAGTGGATTAGGTAAGATATATTAAGAACCTTTGTGAAATATTGAAGGAAATATTGGGATTGAATTGACCCCTAAGCTTACAACAGTGGGAGATTAATGGAGATAAGAGCAAATCTTTTAGGCATTACACTTATTAAGGGATTATCAAGATGTGTTTCTAAGAAAATTCTCAAAGGTAAAAGGTTTAGATCCATATCTCAGATAAATGCATATAGAATTAAAAGAGTGTGTGCACCCTATCAAAAAGTGACCCTGTAGGCTCAATACTAATATGAAAACAAGGTCAAATTTGATTGAATACAAGAAATAGAATTATTTATCTAGTTGAAAAGACAGAATGTGTGATCCCCATGGTTATTCAACCTAATAAAATAGGAGAAATTTAGGTGTATGGGGACTACCATGCACTCAATGATGCTTGTGTTAATGATCCATTTTCTATTCCTTTCACAAATGAAGTATTTGAATCCATAGCTGGGCATGAGGTATATTCATATATGGATGTTTTGAGTGGATATCACTAGATTCTAATTTCCAAGGAGGATCAGGGTAAGACCACATTGACTATTGAATTGGGATATTTTTCATACAAGGTAATGCCATTTGGTTAAAAAAATACACCTACTATATTTTCTAGAGTTGTGGCAAATGCATTCAAAGATTTCATTCATGATTTCCTAAAAGTCTATATAGATGATTGGTCTATCTTTTATCTATTTAAAGAACACTTGTCAAAACTAGGATTGATGTTGGATTGATGTTGGGATTTGTTAATTTTTTTTAAATTTAAATAATTATCTATTATTTACACCTTTTAGTGTCTTGTTGGGCCATGTTGTGTGTAACGACAGTATTTTGGTCGACCTAGCTAAATTTTTTTATTATAGTAGGAATATCACTTCCTAACAACTCAACTAAATTGATTTTGTTAGATCTATATCTTCCCCAAGTAAGTGCATTCATGCCCAATATATTATTTCTATGATAGACTATTTCAATAAATAGGTATAAGTTGCTACCATGCCAAACTACAGTGCAAAATATGCTACAAAATTTTTCTATGTAAACATCATCATGAGGTTTAGATGTCCATTTAAGTTGGTAAGTGATAAAATCAGATATTTTATAAATATTACTATCAAGACTCTCTCTGAAGAGTCATGATATCACACCATAAAAATGTGGCTTACCATCTACAGGTAAATAGATAAGTAGAGGCATCTAATAAAGTATTGTGGAAGATGTTAAATTTTTTAATAATTTAAAAGACATGATTGGGAAGATCAAATTCCTACTATTTTGTGGGCTTATCGAACACATTAAAATATATCTATAAAATTTACTCCATTTCAATTAGTATATGGCCTTGAGGTAGTAATGCCTGTAGAATATATTGTGCCTAGTTCGTGCATTGTGATGGTCATGAGATTAGAACATTAGGATTCATTACATGTATGGTTGATGGATTTCAAAAAGATGGAATAAAATAGACTAAGATCATAGTGGACACAAAAAAGTAATAAACAGATTCAAAAATCATGGCATGATCACAACTTGTGATCTAAGCAATTTTATCTAGACCAAATAGTATTTCTTTATGAGAGTAGAGTTAAATCATTCCCAAGAAAGTTGCACATTAGATGGAAAGGACCCTATATCATTCATGAAGTATCACCATAGGGTAACATAGTGATTAAATATTTTTAGTGAACCATATCACCAAGATGTATAAATAGATATAAGCTTAAGCCATATTATTTTTAATCTCTATCATTTAATTTAAAATTTGAGTGAGTGCTGAGTAACACCATGTAGTTAGGATTTTATTTAATTTTTTTATTTCTATTTTGTTTTCTTATGATATAATGTTTATATGACATGTTCATTGTTATGAAACACATCTTAACCTCAAAGAATCAATTTTCATTGTAATATGCAATCATATTCTAGAGATAGTTCATCGAAGATAGCTAGCCACAACTACATCAAGAAATCTAATTAAGTCTAGGAAGGAAGAGATGAGATAGGTATGGTGAACAAAAGGTCAACCATCATGTCATAATATTAAAAACATAGTGTTTCAAAAATATTGCATTATTTTTTAAGAATATTTGGTAGTAAAGGGATAAGTGGATTCATAAAGCAGATTGATTATATGAAAAGATAGTTACTCACATATAATAACTACCAAATAAGTAAACTAAATTTACTAAGCACTAAACATCCCTATTAAGGTAACTTCTAACAACTAATATTAATTGAAAAATGAACATTTGTGTCCAAGAAGTCAATGCATTCAAAGGAGGTAGCGACATAAGATTAGATGCTAACAACTATATAAGAGTAGGGTATGGATAATGATAAAATATTACAACCTTTAGTTAACAAGAGACTTTTGTGATCTAATTTAAATATACCTAATTTTGAATGGATTTTAAACTAGAGCAAAACTAATAAAGGTAATAATTCATTCCAAACCATTGATCGAGCCATGGAAAGAGGTCAATTATTAATTCTGCTATTAGATGCATAAAAATAGGAAATAAGAATTAGGATATCTCTTTGAAAAACTAAATATAATGATCCATATCCATTTGTTTCCATAGAATCAGTATAAACTACTTTATTTGCCCAAGATACTCAAGGAGAAGCATAAGTAGGAGCACTAACACTTTAACATCTACTACGAGGCTTGAACACTAAATAATTACTTATATTTACTAGATTTTGGTAGTTGAATGAAGTTATGATGATTTTGCTAAGATGATACAATCAATGGGCTCTGACTTTAGCTCAAACACAATAAAAGATACAAAAATTAGATGAAACACAATAAAAGATCCAAAAATTAGCAATAAAATGTCTGTGTGCTTCCTATGAGTAATTTATCTATGTTAGTGGTGAGCTCAAATTAAAAATACTTAGGCTAGTTGATTTCCTCCCACAACTTTGTCTTGTGATAGGCAATTCCAATTATGCCTCTTGTTGCTTGTTTTGCTTACTTTGTGGGTTGCTAGAATCTTTTTTTGATACATTAAACCATGATGCAAAGTGAAACATCCTCAATCAATTCAACATATGTTCCTTTCCCTACCCTATTGTTATATTTTTCCCTAATATTTGAATGGATTATTGGTGTTGTAGAATTATAAGGCAAGAGGGATTTATCATGATTGGGAAGGTCAGTCACTTATGCCATGGTGTACAAAAAAATATAAATTGTAACATCTTGAGCTAGTTCATGTAACTCCAGAGTTTTGGCCTAGTAATGACTTTAAAAGTATTGTATGGACTAAAATATAAAAGTATTATAAAATAGTTAAGGTTATTTAACACATGGTGGCCCAAATCCCTAGACTTGATCCGATCATATCCTAGGATACGATAGGATGTAATGCAATAACTAGGATAACATGCTTCAGTCACCAAATTACATAATGACATTTAGATCAAGGTTCATGAGTTGGCTACTCTAACTATGACCATAATGGCATTTTTCATTTCAATGGTCGAATATAAGGCTAAAGTGTATAAGCAAAAATCCTTAGCTATGAGGTTGGTTCTTTCATTTCAATCCATCCCTCTAGAAGTGCAATAATCACAAGCAGAGAAAACATTATTTCAATAACAAACATATAAGTAGTATCAAATTCCATAACCAACACAACCATAATGTCCAACATAATAAGAGAAAGGCAAGAGGAAAGAACCTATGCACATATTCTCACCACCTCCACTAAAGAAAAGAACTTGACAAAAAAAGTCCTGGCTCAAGCATCCTATGGTTATATGGATATATGTTGAGTGAGACCTACCTGAGTTAGGGATATAAGAATAGGAATTTATATTATATATGTTGGAATACATCTTTAAAAATGTGTACTATGTAGAGGAGGAGAAGGAGTTCTTTTGGAAATCAACATGCACTTGCCAAGTACAAAATTGGGTAAGAAAAGACCTTTTGGTTAATATTACTCAACCACCTCCTTATATTCTTGTTGATACTATAGGATAAGAAGTAGCTTGGTGTAATTTGGAGACCAAAATATTTTCATTATAATCCACCATAGGATCATCAGCTATGTAGATGGTATACTTACCTAGAAAAGGTAGTTTTACACCAGTGTTGTTCTAATGACCATGCACACACCCTTGTACTAAGACATCACAAATTGTGTAGGAAAGGATGGTGTATTTTGGCAAACCTATAGAATAAATTAGTGCACAATAGTCTCAATCATCACAACCACAACCTTAGCCCCAAGGTTTGAAAAAACAAAATCAAACTCTCATGCCTCCAACTAAATTTAATAAAAAAAATTATACACAAAGTCCAATTGGGAAAATTATAATCACCCAAGTATATTGAATCTGACATCGATATCAAAGGTGATGAAGAACCCAAGGATACAATTATAACTAAGGAAGTAACTAAAAAACAAATTATGTAGGTCATATTTAAACATGAGGAGGTAAAAGAGAAATAAAGGAGCAAGGAAAAAAAAGAACGAACATAGCCAGCAAGGCTGCAAGTGACACAATTATAATTTGTGTAGTGTCAAAAATAGATGCAACAAGATATAGGCACTAAAAAAAGATAAAGAAACAGAGGCTATGTGGAAGCAAGCCGAAGAAGCTAAAACTATAAGGAAGAAAATTGAAGAAGTAAAAGTTATGGGCAAGCAAGCTAAAGAAGTGGAGGCCAAGAAGAAATAACTAGAGAAAGCCCAATGGTGATAAAAAGAGGTGAAAATTGCACAATAAAAATGAAAGGATCATGAAGTTCAATTTATGGCTAATAAATCATAGCTCACACATTTAGTAGAAGCACAAACAACCCAAGCCAATGCTAAGGCTGAGGTAGATGATAAATCCAAAGCTCAAGATGATGTTAAGTTTAAGGCTAAAGAGGAATCTAAAGTGAAAGCTAAAGTTGACACTAAGACCAAGTCTAAAGTAGAGACCCGGGCTAAGGAGCTCAAGCACACACAAGCACAAGAAAAAGTAACAACTACAAATCACACTAAGGCCACAAAAGAAACATCATAGATCTATAACCAACGGATATGGCATGCCCATGCTACATAAATGTGGAAAACTAATTTTTTGTTTCTATTGGCTCAATTAACACTTTCTCTTATGACACATGTGACTAGATCCATGACACTTTCCACCACAATGATTGAAACATCATTAGACATGACCTAATTGTACCTCTTAAAATAGATTGAATGAGTAGACACCTTCAAAAAATAAATTATGATGAAGGGCTCATATTTGGAGTAGGAAGATTTGAGGCTATGAGAAAATTTTGGAGCATAAGCACATCTAGAAAATGTGTGGAAATTGATCAATAATGCTTGTCCTACCTTATTTATGAAAGTATTGACCAAATTTTGACCCCAAGTCAAAAATTATCAACCCCTATAGGTTGAAAATTTTCATATAGTTATTAAGTTTTTGTATATGGTATTACAAATGTCTTTTTATGGTCTTAAATAGCCTTCATGTGGTCACATTAGTCATTGTCCATCTTTATCCAAGGTTTAGTCTCATGTGTACTTGCCTAGTCCTATGGTTCATTTATAAGGTCTTGGTGTTTTCAAGTGTGGTAAAATGTTTGACATGGTATTGATTCATATAAAAGGTTATTTAATGTGTCTTGAAATATATATTGTCATGTATTAACCTTTTACTAGTTGATATACACCATAAAGTCATTTTGGTCACCATTTGAGCTAATTTGGAGAAGTAGTATTTAAAAATAAAAAAGGACAAATGTTTCAAGAAGACTCATAGTTTATCTAATGTTACATAAGGTTTATGTATGGTCAAAGACTAACAAATTGTAGTTTAACACCAAATTTGAGGAGAATACTCCTTTACAGGCACTTTTGGCCACTTGTATGACCTTAAGTGATTAGATTTCAAGTGAAAATCATTTTAAAGAGTATATTGGACTTATATAAGTTAGTTTAATAGTTTGGATAAAGTTTTATATCCAACAGATGCATTAGACACACACACTCTCTCTCTCCTCCATCACTACCTTCATAAGCTCAAAAAGGCAAAAATCAAATAGATGGTATGGCTAGGAGAGAGAAAGTTGGAAGATGAAACTTTGTCCATTATTATAAGTACTAATGAGATTAAATTTAGTGGTATTTTTTTCAAACTCATGTCCCCTTATTTATGAATAATCATTAAGAGTAACAATAGGTCAATATGCCTTGTCCATTCAAGTAGGGTCTGGTTTTGTTCATGTTTCTTCATGCTAGAATTTGATGGAAGAGAATGGTTTTATGGATGTTAGAGGATAAAATGTCCTCTTTCATGTTAGTACCATCAAGAAATTAATTCTTACTTTGTGTCTTCAATAAGGTGAAAAGTGTCTCAAGTGTGTGAGCATATCACCCTACTATAATTGTGTTTGCTTGATTTCAAGTGTTTCCAATTTCATAGAATTTTAATGTGTGTCAACATTCATGGAGGATTTATCACCTTCATAAGATTCATTTTCTCCCCATTATAACGTGATCCTTGTATGCAGTCTTCAAGTGTCTTGGTCTTTAAAAACATGGTCTATGTTCATAAACAACCTTCTCCAAGTTTGAATTTTATGTTTGACCCAATTGGAAATGAACATAAATGATAAAGCCTAAGATAAACTATTGAACATGTTGAAAACCCAAGATAGTGAAAATGGGACTCAATACACCCTCCAACATAAAACTTAGACAAGTTTAGTCACTCAAAGGTCTGCAAAATTGTAAGTGAGCATCTATGGGTCTAAGTTCATGTTGAAGACATTTTATTCATGTAGAAGTTTGGTAAAACCTTATAAATCATATGTTACCTTGATATAATTCACTTCCATCAACAAAATCATGAATGAAGAGACCCTAATATCTATGCACAAATTTTGCATATAAGATGGATGAATATACAATATGTACATACCAATGAGAAAACTAAGACTGTATAGTGTTTAGCTCATATATACAAGATATTGAGAGATGATAGATAGTATTACAAAAATTGACACAAAAATCAAAGTTTCACATGGTTTAAGAAGTGGCTTACCAATCTATAAAATCAAAATGAAGAACTAAAGGTGAAAAACCTGTAAGTCCTTATTTTGGACTAAAACCAATTATCTTTCCAAGAGGAGTTGGTTAGAAACATCAATCTATATAGAATGAGATAAAAGGCACAAACCAATGAATATATATAATCTATTTTATAGCCATAATTGGTTGAAATGACCAAGGTCAAAACACTAAAAGATTCTACAAGATAATACTCATGCATAGGTTTGAGTTTCAAGACAAGAAGATAAAGGTTTGTAACATGATATAAGTTTTTACGTGGTGGATTGCACCCTTGAAAGGAGGCCGAGCTCCTATCTTCCATGTGTCACAATTGAAACTCCCCTCTTGCCTGTGGGTCTGGAAAAATTGGGGGGAGAGTCTCTAGATAAGGGGTAGCTCCCTTTGATGTATCTCTGAGGTCCTAGATTCCCTACTGCTAAAAATGGGGGGGGGGTGAAAAGGGAGAAGGATGCTGAAAAATAGAACCTAAACTAAAAGGTGATACAGCAAAAAAGTTTGATCTGCTTGGCCCAAACATACACTTTCCACCAAGAACAAGCTCCCATACACTTTTTTTGATGCGAGAAATTCTTTTGAATTAGTGAGCTAGGGGTCCATGGATATACAGGGAGTAAGAACTACCAGAGGCATTTTGAGACACACCATGGTAGCCTGTTCACATGTGCCTATACTCCTCTAGGGACACTTCTGGCAGATCTGCAAAAGGGAAAGATCACAATGCACTAGACATGCTGGAATGATTCTGTGAAAGCATAAACAAAAATGACTTCACATAAAACAAAGGCATAAACACATACAAAAGTGAAAATTTAGAATGGAGATAAAAATGCTGTCTTGATTCAAGGTAAAAATATGGCAGAGCTTTGCCTTACAAGCCAAAGGATTTTTGGGCAGAGCTTTGCCTTATAGGCTAAGAGATTTCTTCTAAAATGAGAATTTTACAATATATAGAGCAAGAGGAATAAAGAAATGGCACCCTTTTATAAGTGACCCATGCTACATTAAAAACATTGGGAAGAAGAAGTCACTGAAAGAACATGTTGTGTTAATTACCCATCTTAACTTTGGCATTCAAAAATTATTGTACAAGCATGGATATCACCATCTATCTACAAACAAGACCGATCCTTTAAGAGATTCAAGTGGTCTATCTACTTATCAATGTGAAGTGGAGAAAATCAGGTCATGCCATTCACTATTTACACCTCTTGATGACCACTTGGCGGACGTTATTTCAACTGCAGGAGTAACTTGCCTCCCCTTTACCACGTGGGTTGTCTTGTCCATGCCTACACTTGGCTTTTTTGCCTCTTCTTGGATTTGTATTTTATGGTTCCTTCATCCTTTGGGAGCTATCCTCCGCTTTTGACCTTAAGCCTTTTAATTCCTTTGGGTTCATGCCTTTTATGAAAAAACCAATGGTTATTTCATTTCTGCAAAGTTGACATCTGCATGCCCGTCGCCATCTATTTGATTCCTTCGCCCTTTCCTTTGATCTCTTTGCAAGTGTTCTCTACCCTCTACAAGGGCACTTGTCCTTTGGGCTTTGGGAGACTCTTTGGAACCTTTCGATTAAACTGACCAATTGAACAAACAATTGGTTCAATGGTTTAATACTGCATTTTGCTCATTCACTTGACCGCTTAAACCAATCTCTTTGAACCAACTACTTGAACAAACTGCTTGAACCAAGAACTTGAACCAAGTGATTGAACCAAACGATGGTTCAAAGCTTAAGTTCAAAGTGATTGAACCAAGCACTTAAAACAAGCGACGGTTCAAAGCTTATGTTCAAAGCAATTGAACCAAGCGATTGAACCAAGCAACGGTTTAAAGCTTAAGTTCAAAGTGATTGAACCAAGCACTTGAACCAAGCAATTGAACTAAGCAATGGTTCAAAGCTTAAGTTCAAAGTGATTAAACCAAGCATTGAACAAAGCCGTTGAAACAAGTTGATGAACCAAAGTGTTGAACCAAAGCATTGAACCAAAGCATTGAACCAAGCCGGTGAACCAAGGCATTGAACCAAAGCATTAAACCAAGCCGATGAACCAAGGTGTTGAACCAAAGCACTGAACCAAGCCGTTGAACCAAGGCATTGAACCAAGGCATTGAACCAAATGATTGAACCAAACCTTTAAATTTCTTAAGTGTTGGGAACTTGTTTCTTTTCTATAGAGTCTGTAGAAAATAGCCTACAGAGTAGGTAGAAAATAACCTAATGAGTCTGTAAAAAACCACCTATAGAGTCCGTAGAAACAAGACTTATGCAAAATAAAAAAATTTACTAGCTCAAAATAGTAGGGGAAAAAGGGGGCCTATTTTGGCCTATAGGACCAAAATGGTCAACAAATTGGTGACTCCTAGGGGAAGCATGCATGCTATGCTTAGAAACTAGTTGCCTTATAATCCATTGGGCACAGAGTCAGAACGTAACTTGAAAAAGGTCAGAAATAGCCCTGATAGATCCAAGAATCAATCATGAATATTTTACCCCCAAACACCAAGGGAAACACACACAAGGCTAAAAACACTACCTATGCAAATAGCACTTAGGGAAAATAGGAAAGAAAACTAAAAGCAAACTACTATGTACAGCTAACCAGGTATATTTGCTTCCCTCCTGGATCAAAGGGAAATTTTCTTAAGTCTCCTTCCTAGCTAAGAAATTTATGGTGCCAGAAAAGTGGTTGAATGGAATGGAGACTTGGTGACATGCTCCTCTTGCCTACCACCTTGATTGGCTTGCATATGAGTGGATCAGAATCAAACATGCTCCCAACATATATGTACTCTTGTTATTCTTGAAAGTTTGTCGAATGTGGGTCCTTCATGCTGGTGCATCTCACCAAGAAATCAATGTCTACTAGCTCATCACCATAAGCCCTTTGATATGCATAATCCTTTTGCAGTGCACCATGGTTTGACTTGTTCCCTTCTGTTTCATTGAAAACCCTATCAAACTCATCTTTTGCTCCTTCATGGCCTTCTTGAAGAAGGGTGACTATTATGATGTCTAAAATGGAATCACGAAATGATTGCTCATCCCACAGAACATCACCTTTTTGTTTAAAGCTCTCTTCTTCAAGGCTTTCCTCAAGATGAATAAGCCTCTCCTTTTCATGCTCAAGGATCAGAGTCTCTAGTTGTTCAAATACATCCATCCAGTCCTCCTCCAACTTAGGCTCCATGGTATAGTCATCCACTTCATCGAAGTAACAAGGAAGTTCATCAAACAAGGGAGGAGAGAGTTCACCATGCTTACATTCCTCCTCATATTGCTGGAACATCCGCATGTATGCATGACCTGCATCTTCTCCATTTTTGATGATGTCTTCAAAGGGAGCATCCATGATGATTTATTATTCATTGACATCCATGATATCCTCTTGGACAACTACAAATTGGATCTTCTACTCTTCACTCACCTCCTGCAAAATAGGTTCCTCCTTGAGAAGGGATGAAGTGGAATGCTGATGATTAAACCCATGTGGAAGAGGAGGTAGTCCTTGAGCTAAAACCAAATGATTCTCCTCTTTCCACTTGGCCAACACTTCATCTATATTAGGTGTGGCCTGATAGTTGTCTTGGAGGTGTATAGATGGGGTGTGTTCAGACATGGAATATGTTGTTTGGTCTGAACCATCCATCACACATTGGCTGAGGAATCTCACTCTGGATTCCAACTCTACGATTCTCCTGGCTATGTTCTCTTGAAAGAGCCTTTCTTGGAGGTCATAATCATCATCATGATGAGTAGGATCAGCCTCATCTTCCTCAAGGTTTTGATCAAAACCTTTATCCTCCTCCTTGCTGCCCCATGATTCTATGGTTTCCTTCCAAATCATGACCTTAAGATTAGAACTTTCCCTTATTGTTGGAGGGCAACTAGGAGAGCTACTTGAGGTGATTCCATGAACACCCTGAGCTTGATCAAAACCATATGAAGGAATACGGGGCCCATGATGCTGGGCAATGGGATTATACATATAAAATATAAGATATCTTGATAGCACATGGATTGCTTAACCAGCTAATTCAACTCAGAGTCACCATTGGTGTTGATAAAAAATCCTCCAAACGTTGGTTGGTTGAAGAACACACCAAAATTCTTCAAATCTTTGGATAAAAACTAGTTGGTCCCATCGAGTGTGCCAAAAACTATTGATGTGGTGGATTGCATCCTCGACAGGAGGCCGAGCTCTCATCTTTCACACATCATATTTGAAACTCCCCTCTTGCCTGTGGGTCTAGAAAGACTAGGGGAAGAGTCTCTAGATAAGGGCTTGCTCCCTTTAATGTATCTCTGAGGTCCTAGATTTCCTACTGCTAACAATGGGGGGGAGTGAAAATGAAGAAGGATGCTGACAAATAGAACCTAAACTAAAAGGTGATACACCAAAAAAGTTTGATCTGCTTGTCCTAAAAATACACTTTCCACCAAGAACAAGCTCCCATACACTTCATTTGACATGAGAAATTCTTCTGCATTAGTGAGCTAGGGGTCCATGGATATATAGGGAGGAAGAACTACCAGAGGTGTTCTGAGACACACTATGGTATCCTATTCACATGTACCTATACTCCTCTAGGGACACTTCTGGCAGACCTACAAAAGGGAAAGTTCGCAATGCACTAGACATGCTGGAATCATTCTGTGAAAGCATAAAATAAAATGACTTCACATAGAATAAAGGCATAGACACATATGAAAGTGAGAATTTAGAATGGAGGTAAAAATGCTATGTCTTGATTGAAGGTAAAAATCTGGCAGAGCTCTACCTTACAAGCCAAAGGATTTTTGGGTAGAGCTTTGCCTTACAGGCTAAGAGATTTCTTCTCAAATGAGAAGTTTACAATATATAGAGCAATAAGAAGCAAAAAATGGCACCCTTTTACAAGTGGCCCATTTTGCATTAAAAACATTGGGAAGAAGTTGTTGAAAGAACATGTTGTGTTAATTTCCCGTCTTGACTTTGGCATTCAAACATTATTGTAAAAGCATGGACAGCACCATCTATATGCAAATAAGACCACTCCTTTAATACATTCAAGTGGTCTATCTACTCATTAATGATAAGTGGAGAAAATTGGGTCACGCCGTTCATTGTTTGTGCCTCTTGATGACCACTTGGTGAACACTATTTCAACTACAAGAATAACTTGCCTCCCCTTTGCCACCTGGGTTGTCTTGTCCATGTCTGCACTTGGCTCTTTTGCCTCTTCCTAGCTTATTCTTTTCTGGTTCCTTTGTACTTTGGGAGCTATCCTCTACTTTTGGCCTTAAGCCTTTTAATTCCTTAGGGTTTGCTCCTTTTATGAAAAAACCAATGGTTATTTCATTTTTGCAAAGTTGATGTCTGCGTGCCCATCGCCATCTAGTTGATTCCTTCTACCTTTCCTTTGATCTCTTTGCAAGTGTTCTCTGACCTCTACAAGGGCACTTGTCCTTCAGGCTTTGTGAGACTCCTTTGAACCTTCTGATTGAACCAAAAATTGGTTCAATAGTTCATTAGTTCAATACTACATTCTACTCATTCACTTGATTGCTTGAACCAATCGCTTTGAACCAACTTCTTAAACCAACCACTTGAACCAACTGCTTGAACCAAGTGATTGAACTAAGTGACAGTTTAAAGCTTAAGTTCAAAGTGATTGAACCAAGTGCTTGAACCAAGAAATTGAGCCAAGCGATGGTTCAAAGCTTAAGTTCAAAGCAATTGAACTAAGCACTTAAACCAAGTGATGGTTCAAAGCTTAAGTTCAAAGAGATTGAACCAAGTGACAGTTCAAAGCTTAAGTTTAAAGTGATTGAACCAAGTGTTGAACTTGAACCAAGTCGATGAACCAAAGTATTGAAGCAAAGCGTTGAACCAAGCTGGTGAACCAAGGCATTAAACCAAAGCATTGAACCAAGCCGATGAACCAAGGTGTTGAACCAAAGCATTGAACCAAGCCATTGAACCAAAGCAATAAACCAAATGATTGAACCAAACCTTTAAATTTCTTAAGTTTTGGGAACTTGTTTCTTTCCTGCAGAGTCTGTATAAAATAGCCTATAGAGTCCATAGAAAATAGACTGTAGAGTCTGTAGAAAACCACCTACAAAGTTCATAGAAACAAGACTTGTGCAAATCAAAAATTGTACTAGCTTAGAACAAGGGAAAAAGGGGACCGATTTTGCCCTACAAGACCAAAATGGTCAACAAATTGGTGACTCCCAGGGGAAGCATGCATGTTATGCTTAGAAACCAGTTACCTTATAATCCATTAGGCACGGAGTTAGAATACAACTTGAAAAAGGTCAACAACAACCCTGATAGATCCAAGAATCAATCATGAAGCTTTTACCCCAAACACCAAGGGAAACACTCACAAGGCTAAAAACACTACCTATGCAAACAACACTTAGGGAAAATAGGAAATAAAATTTAAAGCAAACTACTATGTACAGCTAACTAGGTATATTTGCTTCCCTCCTGGATCAAAGGGAAAATTTCTTAAGTCTCCTTCCTGGATAAGAAACTTATGGTGCTAGACAAGTGGCTGAATGGAATGGAAAATTGGTGACCTACTCCTCTTGCCTACCACCTTGATTGGCTTGCATCCGAGTGGATCAGAATCAAACATGCTCCTAACATATATGTACTCTGGTTATTCTTGGAAGCTTGTTGAATGTTGCTCCTTCATGCTGGTGCATCTCACCAAGAAATCAATGGCTGCTAGCTCATCACCATAAGCCCTTTGATATGTGTAATCCTTTTGTAGTGCACCATGGTTTGACCCATTCCCTTCTATTTCATTAAAAACCCTGTCAAACTCATCTTCTGCTCCTTCATGGACTTTTTGAAGAAGGGTGACTATTGTGATGTCTGAAATGGAATCATGAACTGATTGATCATCCCACAAAACATCACCTTTTTGTTCAAAGCTCTCTTCTTCAAGGCTTTCCTCAAGATTAATAGGTCTCTCCTTTTCATGCTCAAGGATCAGAGTCTCTAGTTGTTTAAAGACATCCATCTGATCCTCCTTCAACTCAGGCTCTATGGCATGGTCATCCTCTTCATCGAAGCAACAAGGAAGTTCATCAAACAAGGGAGGAGAGAGCTCACCATGCTTACGTTCCTCCTCATATTTCTAGAACATCCACATATATGCATGACCTGTGTCTTCTCCATTGGTTATGATGTCTTCAAAGGGAGCATCCATGATGATTTATTCTTCATTGGCATCCATGATAGCCTCTTTTATAGCTACAAATTAGATATTTTTCTCTTCACTCACCTCCTGCAAAATAGGTTCCTCTTTGAGAAGGGATGAAGTGGAAGGTTGATGATTAAACCCATGTGGAAGAAGAGGTAGTCCTTGAGCTATAATCAAATGATTCTCCTCTTTCCACTTGGTCAGTACTTCATCTATATCAGGTGTGTCTTGATAGTTCTCTTAGAGGTGTGTAGATGGGGTGTGTTCAGACATGGAATTTGTTGTTTGGTTTGAACCATCCATCACACATTGGCTGAGGAATCTTGCTCTAGATTCCAACTCTACAATTTTCCTAGATATGTTCTCTTGAAGGAGCCTTTCTTGGAGGTCATAATCATCATTATGATGATTAGGAGTAGCCTCATCTTCCTCAAGGTTTTGAGCAAAACCTTTCTCCTCATCCTTCCTACCCCAGGATTACATGGTTTCCTTCCAACTCATAAACTTAAGATAGGAACTTTACCTTATTGTTGGAGGGCAACTAGGAGAGCTGCTTGAGGTGATTCCATGAACACCCTGAGCTTGACCAAAACCATATGAAGGAATACAGGGCCCATGATGCTGGGCAATGGGATTATACATATTAAAAATAAGATTTCTTGATGGTACCTAGACTGCTTAACAAGTTGATTCAACTTAGAGTCGCCATTGGTGTTGATAAAAAATCCTCCAAAGGCTGGTTGGTTGAAGAACACACCAAAATTCTTCAACTCTTTGGATAAAAACTAGTTGGTCCCACTGGGCATGCCAAAAACTATTGACATGGTGGATTGCACCCTTGATAGGAGGCTGAGCTCCTGTCTTCCACACGTCACAATTGAAAATCCCCTCTTGCCTATGGGTCTAGAAAAATAGGGTGGAGAGTCTCTAGATAAGGGCTAGCTCCCTTTGATGTATCTCTGAGGTCCTATATTTCTTATTGCTAGGTGAAAAGGGAGAAGGATGCTAAAAAATAGAACCTAAACTAAAAGGTGATACACCAAAAAAGTTTGATTTACTTGGCCCAAACATACACTTTCCACCAAGAACAAGCTCCCATACACTTCATTTGACATGAGAAATTCTTCTGCATCAGTGAGCTAGGGGTCCGTGGATATATAGGGAGGAAGAACTACCAGAGGCATTCTGAGACACACTATGGCAGCTTGTTCACATGTGCCTATACTCCTCTAGGGACACTTCTGGCAGACCTACAAAATAGAAAGCTCACAATGCACTAGACATGCTAAAATCATTTTGTGAAAGCATAAAAGAAAATGAATTCACACATAACAAAGGCATAGACACATATGAAAGTGGACATTCAGAATGGAGGTAAAAATGCTATGTCTCGATTCAAGGTAAAAATCTGGCAGAGCTCTGCCTTATAGGCCAAAGGATTTTTGGGCAGAGCTTTGCCTTACAGGCTAAGAGATTTCTTCTCAAATGAGAATTTTACAATATATAGAGCAATAGGATGAAATAAATGGCACCCTTTTACAAGTGGCTCATGCTGCATTATAAACTTTTGGAAGAAGTCACTAAAAAAACATGCTATGTTAATTGCTCATCTTGACTTTGGCATTCAAACATTATTGTGCAAGCATGGACAGCACCGTCTATCTGTAAACAAGACCACTCCTTCAAGACATTCAAGCAGTCTATCTACTCATCAATGGGAAGTGGAGAAAATATGGTCGCATCATTCACTATTTGCACCTCTTGATGACCACTTGGAAGACACTATTTCAACTGTAGGAATAACTCACCTCCCCTTTGCCACCTAGGCTATCTTGTCCATGTCTGTACTTGGCTCTTTTGCCTCTTCCTGGCTTTGTCTTTTCTATTTCCTTCATCCTTCAGGAGCTATCCTCTGTTTTTGGCCTTAAGTCTTTTAATTCCTTTGGGTTCATGCCTTTTATGAAAAAACCAATGGTTATTTCATTTCTACAAAGTTGACATCTGTGCACCCGTCACCATCTAGTTGATTCTTTCAACCTTTCCTTTGATCTCTTTGAAAGTGTTCTCTACCCTCTGCAAGGGCAGTTGTCCTTCAAGCTTTGGGAGACTCTTTAGAACCTTCCGATTGAACCAATAATTGGTTCAATAGTTCATCAGTTCAATGGTTTAATATTGCATTCTACTCATTCACTTGACCACTTGAACCAATTGCTTTGAACCAACTGCTTGAACCAACCACTTGAACCAAGTGATTGAACCAAGTGAAGGTTCAAAGCTTAAGTTTGAATAGATTGAACCAATCAATTAAACCAAGTGACGGTTCAAAGCTTAAGTTCAAAGCAATTGAACCAAGTGCTTGAACCAAGAGATTGAACCAAGAGACAGTTCAAAGCTTAAGTTCAAAGTGATTGAACCAAGTGCTTGAACCAAGTGATGGTTCAAAGCTTAAGTTCAAAGAGATTGAACCAAGTGTTGAACCAAGCCGTTGAACCAAGCTAATGAACCAAACGATTGAACCAAACCGTTGAACCAAACCATTGAACCAAGCCAATAAACCAAGGTGTTGAACCAAGCTATTGAACCAAGCCATTGAACCAAGGTGTTGAACCAAGTGATTAAACCAAGGTGTTGAACCAAAGCATTAAACCAAATGATTAAACCAAACCTTTAAATTGCTTAAGTGTTGGGAACTTGTTTCTTTCCGATAGAGTCTATATAAAATAGCCTACATAGTGTATATAAAATAGCCTATAGAGTCCATATAAAACTGCCTACAAAGTCTATAGAAATAAGACTTGTGCAAAATCAAAAATTGTACTGGCTCATAATAGCAGGGGAAAAAGGGGACCGATTTTGGCCTGCATGACCAAAATGGTCAACAATGAGATGATCAATGGACTTTGTAGGATAAGGAGAAAGTAACTTTAAATGGAATTTATTACTTTTATTTTCCAAATAACTAGTTTAAGTAGGTCAATGTTCAAGGCTTAACACTCCAATCTCAAAAATAGTCATTTATAGCCATGTGATAGACACATGCAGGAAATAAGTGTATGCTTAGAGAGATATAGGGTTGTGGAAAGTTAAAAGGGTTTTAAAATATCAATAATAGAACAAATTTATTGAATGTTCAAAAATTGTGATGGAAGTCCCAAAAAATAGGATGCATTTAGACCATCCTAGTAACCACCTACAGGTCTGCTAGAAAACTCTGGCTAACTTAAAGTTTAGAGAGTGAGCTAAGTATACGTGAAGAACATTAGCATATAACTTAGGTGAATGTCCAAGTGAGTGAAAAAATTTGAGTTTGAGGAAACTCAAAATAAAGTTTAGAGAATAAGATGACCAAATAGGGCTCTCTAGACCCAACACACATAGTCAAATGGATACACATGCCTACCTACCTTGCTAGAATAAAGTTAGTTGTTTAGAATGAAGAGAGAAGGTCTATGAAAAAACTTGAAGGAAGTAAAACTATTTATAAATGGTTCATGATGATAATATGAATCCATGTAACCCTCAAATCCATCAAAAAGTGAATAGAATGCTAATAAACCATTTTTAGGCTAAACAAACCTAAGATCATACATAGTCCTATATGGATAGTCATAGAAATCATGGCCTAATGGGTGGAAAGTGAGATGTGAAGGAATTTTCAAGTTTTTAATTAAATTATATACCATATAATACCATTCACATTCATAAAAAATTAGGAAAAGTGGCACTTTAACCTATAAAACCTACTCAAGCTTCATAAGGTGAATTATTACACTCTAGACCAATTTTATCTCACTTGGTATGATAATGAACCTATGCATGAGAACAAATGGTTTTCAAAGATGTTAATGAGGTCCCTAAAATTCAATATTTTGGTGTTAGTTGTTGGTTCAGGTCCATCACCTACATAAACAAAGGCTAAGACTATCAACCCCTCTCCAATGTCTTGTTTACAGACCAAGAGTCAACAACTTCTTTCACTCATAACTTATTGGAAATAAATCATGGGAGATTGATCACCTAGTGATAATTTAGGGGGATAGTACACTTAAAATTTGTGGCACTGGTTCATGAGTTAAGGGCCTATGGTTTATGAACAATTGTTAAGAACCTAAGGCACTTTAAACCCTCCTAAAACACTAGTAAAGACCCAATGTGGAACACTGGTCTCCAAAGAACATGAGATGACATAATTTGATCCTTTAACCTCCTAAATGTTTTTTAAAACTCTAAGTAGGTTCCAACCATGTAATTCATATATACCTATACCTATACGGATGACATTAAATGCCTTGTTTTATAAGTATTTTTGGTGTTGTGGAGGGTTTTGGATAGTTAGACATGTTGTCACTTGGATTTTCACCCTTTGAGTAGATTCCTAAGCTCTCCTAATTTAAGTGACACAATAGAAACACCTCTAAGCTTGTGGGTAGACTAAAGATGAGGTAAATCTCTAGATAGGGCTAGCTCCGTTGATGTACCACTTTGTAATATAACTATACCTAAAATTTTGGGGGAGGAACGGAGAGAAATAAATGAAATCAAAATATTATAAGGGAGGTGATACACCAAATAATATGATGACTTCCAAACAGTAACATGTTACACATGAGAACAAAGGACTAACTAAACATACACTCCTTCAATTTGCATATTCTCAAATCAATGTTACATTGTGAGGTTATGGATGAGTGTGAAAATATAGTAGGATTAAAAAATATGACTTGAATGGAAATAATGAATATACTAACTCACTCAATCCTTGACATTTATTATAACACTTAACATGCCCTATAAGAAGTTTTCCAACTACAAATAGGATGCAAGAATGAGACAACATGCTAAGGAGTCCATAGTCTTCACTAAACAATATCCAAAATTCAAGTTAAACACACTAATAAAAATAATTAATAGGAAAAAAATTAATAGTCTTATTAATCAAATGGTATGAAAATGAGCAGGGCTTTGCCACACTCATGTGAAGCATAAGTTGCAATGGCCAAAATGGCTAGTTCTTACAAAACATGAGAGAGAGAGGAGAAGAGATAAGACCAAGGGTCACAATGAAAATTTTAAAGCTAAGAGAATCATCTAATTTTTAATGATAATATGATTTGGGATTAACCATGCAAGGTTAGGAAGTTTAAGTGTCCATCTAAGTCATAAAACTCATGAAAAATGGCATGAAAAATCATCATTCTGGCCCAAAATATTGCCTTCATAATTTAGACCTATTTTAACATCACAAAACTTATTATGTATATATTTAATGATTTAAATGAATGGGATATTTTATAAATTCCTCTCCATTCATTGGTTGTAGACCTAGTCATCTAGAATCATCTGGGAATGAGCCATCATCATCTATAGTCCAAAAAATACCTCTTTCATGCACCCTGCACACTTATCCTCAAAAAATTCATTAGTTTTCCATGAAAATACATTTAATGGAGTGAATGACACCTATAAATACCCTCCATGTCTCTAGAAACATCGGGCATGCTTTAAAATCACATCACTTGATGTTTTCCACCCTTCTCACTAGCTTGTCTAATATGCTAGTTTTGATTAGCTGAGATGAAGCAACTATTTCAGGTACTTAGAAGTTTTTTAAAGTAATTAAATTTATATGGGTAGTTATATTAAGACTTAATATTTCACCCATGTGATTTTCACCTCTTGAAACCTTCTAAAACATGCACAACATAGAAAATAGTCAAGAAAACCTTGTTTCTACCATGTCTATACAGATTATGTATAGATAATTTTTATATTAGGGAGATTTAATAAGACCTATTTAACATAAAATAATCATTCATGCTATTCTGGTCCATTTTGGTGCATTATCTCTCGCATTTCCTCAAATTGGTCTTTATAATGGGTTACAAGGATTTCAGGTCTATTTTACCTTAGATTTGTTCATAAATATCTGACATCCAACTTGAATAAAAATTACATAAGTATGATTTTAAAGGATTATAATAACACCTCTAAACTTCTTTGGCATCCATGCACATCCTCCAAGAATATATGAGTATCAAAACATGACCTATCAAGCCTTTTCCTCTATTTCTTGCAGGTTCAATTTTTTATCTAAGCCAAAAATGGATTCCTCAAGGTTTATTTTGCATCTAAATAGTTTTAACACATCTATTATTTTTCCATATACATTCTAAAATTCATTTTAATGCTCATCTCATGCTATAATTGTGAATGACGCCTCATTTGGCCTTAGGCTCGAACCTTGCCTAACAGGCTTGACTGCACCTTAGAGCTTAGAATGAGTTTCTATTGTTTTCATTACCTAAAAATATCTAAAACACATATAATATGATCCCATAGACATGAAATTATCAATTTTAAATATCATTTTGGGCTAAAAGTGAAAATGATCTCACACTTGGTCTTTATGCCTGAAATTGCCATATAACCCTGACTACAACTCTTATGGTTTAGAATATTCCATTGAGATTCACTATTTATTGTTTATTTATTGATTTTTTATATGTAATATATATTTATACACCTTATATAAATATCCACAAAACTTATTATTCCAACCTTTTTCACCTTTTCCCAAAACTGTCAGGATTTGTGCATGAGGGGAGTGCCCTCTATCAGAGACAAAAAAGAGGTCACTCCCCTATTTATCCAAACAATTATGACTATTTTAGGTGATTATATAAGTTATGTATACCTATTACACAAAAAATAAATCCTAAATTAGGTCAAATGACCCCTCAATTCTCTCAAGATCCACAATAGACTTGCAAAAGGTGGACTGTGTGTGACAATCATAAATTGACTATGTACTTCCCTTTGAAACCCTTGTATTTGCATGGTATGTGTTTTATGGGAGAATATTAATACTATAAATACCATTACCAAGTTTTAAAAGTCAAATAATCACCATAAATTTCTACACACCTCTTTATAACCCTACCTGGCATAGACTATAACAATCAACACCTAGTTGTAGGTCACAACTAGGGCCTTTTGAGGTCTAAGTAGGCTTGTTTTACATTTTTTGTAGCTCATGTAGGTCATAATATACTCATTTAAGTGATCATGTCTTTTCTCAACATGTTAACCTCCATTTAACCTCTTTTTAAGCACTTTGAGATCCAAAATTGAGTTTCCTCCCTCTTGATTGAGACACTCTGCCAAAGTGACTGTTGTAGGTGTCAATTGCATATTTGAAACTTGGTCTAGATGTTTAGAGGATTAATTTGAAATCCATAAGTCAAAATTAAATTTATTATGTTTTTATTCCACTTAAATGTCCTCAAATAGTACCCGAACATCTTATTTAGGCCATTGTCTACTTGCAGCTATAGCTATACATTTATGAGAGGAGAAGACACCTATAGGCTACTCTAAGACCCTTGAAAGTCTATATCAACCTCTCCTGATGGAATCCCTACCCACTTGGTATCCCTTTCATCAAATATCATTGATATCTCAATGCTTCAACTCTTCCTTATGAATGATATGGAAATAGGTCTTGGCTATAGGTCAATATTTCCTTAGTGTATGGATTAGAAGTGTATATGGGAAGAAAAAAACATTATCCTCCTCCTTTGATGATAGCTTATGTCAAAAGTGATTCTTTGAATCATTTTTAAATGTTAAAATAAGGTGATAAGGCCTATTTTTCCATATTAGGTATTTAAAAGGTCTCTTTTGGGTCTAAACCTGTAGACATCAATGCATGAGTTCAGTGTATTTTTAGGCAACTTTGAGCTTCCTAAAAATAACTCTCCATTGATCTTATGCCCCTTAAACTCTATAAAGATATTTTATATACTAGAGGCTACCAGTCAAGTTCATTATAATGCATCAAAATCTCATGTATCCATGTCCTATTCCATTCACAAAATGCTCATGGGCCTCTACTTTCCATTTTTAGGGACTATGGGCCTAAAATCAGTCTCCTCCTGCTAGAAGGTACTTTTCAAATTTGCCAAGAAACTTATCCTTTCAAAAAATATTCCCATGATATTTTCACCATATTAAGACCTTAATTAAGGTTCATTACTTATTAAAATTCCATACCAGTATCTCTATATCTCTGTTAAACCACCTATAGGTGGATAAAATCATGCATACATGCAGTAAGGTGTAGTTATGGATAGTAGCATTGTAATTGGCCTTAAATGGGTTGTATATCCATCTTAAAACATTCAAAAAAATTCTTAAAACATCAAATAACTTGAAACACCACTAAATATCCTATTTCAGCATGAAATCATCTCAAGAAGCTCCTATACATGCACATTAATGGTTGCCTAACTATAAATGTTGTACATGAGTGATTTACTCATGGAGATTGATTTTAAAAATGGATTTTAAAATATAAATGGAATATATAACACATTTAAAACATGTGAAATATCCTATCACAACCCTATTAATCCATTAACAAACTTGAAATTCTTGAAAATGTTGAAAACTGCCTGTAACTTCGAAAGGTGTATCTTCTTGTAACTTTGAGCTACTTGACTCATCCAAATACCTTAAAACATGAATATTATAATGGTAATAATTTTATAATGAGGAAAAAATAATATGAAACCATCATAAGCAATTGGTTTGTATAGACTTGCCTAAAATGGAGTAAAACCTATAGGGTGCATGAAACAACAAGCAAAAAAGTATAGTCAACTTCGTCAAGATGGTTCATGAAGCATAGAGCACAATTATTAAAAATATTTATATTTAAATTAATTTATCTAATTTTAATTAAACCTCCCCAAGGTGTTTGATCTGAAACCTCCTCTGTTGGCCATACCAAGTACAAACCTGAAGACTATTTTTGCTTGCTAAGAAGGGTGAAAAAGGAGCAGAATGATTTTGCGCCAAAAATGGAACTTCTAGAGAACTTAAAATGTGTAAATAAGCTTGATTAATCTTAAGGTATATTGTATTATCTTCTCCCATGTGGCACACTTCCCTATCGGCCATAAAAGTTCCAAACTCACCTTTCTTCCTAAGAAAACTACCTTTTCCTCTAAAAAACCTACCAATTTTCAGTTTTGATAGTTGATTAAGGCCTCTTAGAATACATGTCATGTGAAATAATTTTTTTTTAATCTTCACACTTCCCAATAAATCCATACAAGTCATTAAATGCCCCTTTTATCTCAAAATGACCCAAAATGACTAAAAGGACTAAAATGACTAAGGACCAAGGCTAATATAACATTAAATGACATAAATTAGCCTATAAATCACCTTTTTACATCTATATTAGACCCATAAACACTTAAAATTAATTTTTTTTCCTATAAGGGTCCTAATTTGACCTAAAAGTCAAATTTGGTCAACAAATTGGTGGCACATAGGGGTAGTATGCCTGTTATACTAACCAGACCAATAGCCTTATCAGCCCATTGGGATTAGGAGTCATTTGAATTATAAGACAAACAAGGAAACCTTTGACCATTGACTATCAAGACAAGACCACTAATTACCTCAACCACACAAAGTAAAGGACACACACAAAATAAGGCAACATACTAACAAGACACACACACACACACACACACACACACACACACACACACACACACACACACACACACACACACACACACATGTGCTCAAGGTACTTAGGGGAATAAAAAAACTAACTATTATGCACAAATAGAAACTAAAAATAACTCCTTTATAGGATAAAAATGGAAACTTATTGAATCATCTTCATGGTGAGATGAAATATAGTGCCAAGTATGTTTCTCCTTGGATTGAATGCTTTGTGGATCAGACCTATTCCTTAGCACTTTAATTGATCTGATCTCAAGTAGATCATCTTAAAATATGTCTCCAATGTGTATGTATTCCTCTTGAACTTATATACATACCTCATACTTCTACCCACTCTTCATCTTATGGTCAACTTGTATCTCCTTAGTAGGCATGGCTTCAAGAGGGGTAGTCTCATGTTCTTTAGAAGATTGAGGCCAATAAGAGCTTATTTGATCTAGGTGGATCGATTTACCATTCCATTTTGAAAGTCTTCAATTTTTATTCAAACCAATTTCACATCTAAGAATTCATCGAGAGATTTTTGGCACTTCTTCTAGAATGTAAAACGAAGTCCAGATGCTCGAGATATAGCTTGCTAAAGTTTTCTTGCAACAGGCGAATAATGAGTGTCGAAAAGTTATGTGGCATTGTTCAAATATTCCAAGTAGAACAATAACCATTTTACATGTGGCAATATGAATTTGTGCAAAAAAATTGGTTTTGTGTTTGGTTTATTGATAGCCTCTGGTCTTTTATAGGTGGTCATATGACGATCCATGGGCCCCACTATTTGCTCACCAGGGGCCCTCAACGAGGGTTGACACACTCTTGTGGAGGGGTGCCTTGGCCTCCTAATCTTCATATGTTATTGTTTTTGAAATTGTATTTAAGTCACAAAATCTGCTTAAACCCCACTAATGTGGGATAATTATTTTAAGCTTTGTAATAAGGATCCTCAAACCAACACGTGGCTGAGCCACAAACCATCAACTTAAGCTACCATGCCATCCACCTTCACTAAATACACCGTGTTAAGACCAAGTCCTAACCAAGGAATCTCCAACGGTGGCCTAAGTTATAAATCAAGCTAAGCTTAGTGCCTAAGTCTCCTTTAAAATGGATGTCAACATATATAAAGGTAGCACCAACCTATTTAAAACATGCAATCCATTCCCAAACAACAAATGTGGGATAAAGATAAGTGCTAAAACACCAAAAAATAAGGTTGACACCTTGAAACTTTCACTTATTGTGTAAAAAGGATAAGCCTTAACCACTTGTGTTATGGGGTTCAAATTATTATAAAGGGATTGAACTTCCATTTAAAGGGTTGTAATCAGCTGATTGTGTAAAGAGAATTAATAAGGTTAGAGACTTAATTATGCCTTGTACAACCTTGGGCCATTAATGATAGGTCTGAGAGATGATTTTACAGGTAGGTAGAGACCATATAAGGAGAATTTAAGACTTGTAATTATTTTGTAAGCCATTTGTTGCACAAAATTAATGGAAATGGTCCTCACTTCGAATAAACCCAGAGATGTAGACTATTGAAGTTGAACTCTGTTATCAATTCGATGGTGAATTATTCTGATTTTCTCTACTATTTTTAAGTTCTAATCTTCATTTTAATTCTAGTTTTTATTTTTTGTATTAAAAATTTAATAGAAAAGTCAAGAAATTAGTAGATCTTTTAAATGTGACAAGGTGTTATTCAAATTTGTGACGCTTGCATTTTCAATTTTCAGAACAAAATTTTGGTATCAAAGTGGTTGTTATTTAACAGTGGTTGATAGTGTATGTTGACAAGGTCAAAATCCAAAAATGATGAAGGAAAAATCACTGATTATAATCCAGAGATTGGCTCAAGGCATGCTTCAGGGATGGTCGAAGAAGAGATGGAATCTGGACAAGCTTTCCACCGAGCCTTCATGGAGATGAGAAGCATGGTTGAGGAAATTTAGCATGATAAACAAATGAAATCTGAGAATGAAAAATAAGGTGATTCAAAATAATCAAAAGGTAAATAAACTAAAAAAACTTCATTAGATGATGGTAAAAAAACTGTGGAATCTCTCCCTTCACTAAAATTGGATATTAAGTTTGAATTACCAATGTTTAATGGCAAAGTTAATGTTGAAAAGCTGGATAATTGGGTCAAGTAGATTGAAGTTTATTTTAGGTTCCAAAATATTGTAGGGGATGAGTCAAAAATTCATTTGGCTACTCTTTGTATGGGAAGCACAACTCTCATCTGGTTGGAGAGTAAGTTGAAGGAAGCTGAGCTTCAAAAAGGTAACTTGATTTCTACTTGGAATGAATTTGTTGAAGAACTCATAAAGCAATTTTATCCTTTAGGCTATATGCAACAAGCCATGATGGATTGGAAAAGTTTTAGACAAGGTAAAGGCCAAAATGTTCAAGATTATACACAAGAATTTAGGATAAAAGCTTTACTTTTGAATGTTCCTCTATACAGACAAGAAGCACTGCTAAAATATATAGGTGGGCTACATAGTTACTTAAGACATATTATTCTTATGTTCAATCCCACTAATTTAGATGCAATATGTGTACAAGCCACACATTTAGAGGCTAGAGGAAAACAATCAAAATAATCTTTTCCTCAAGTTAAAAGTAAGCAATCCAATGTTAAGCAATCCAAAGAAGAAAGTTCATCAGGAAAGGGTAAACAAAAATCTAGTTTTACTGTTAAAAAAGAAGAAGGAAAACCATTTTGTAATCATTGTAAGAAAAATCATGATGAGTCTAAGTGTTGGAAACTACACACTGAGTTAAGGCCTAAAAGGTTTCAAAAGAAGGAAAAGAAGACTATTGCTATGATATAGGATTTAAGTTCAGATTCAGCTGATGAAACTAAAATCACAGCTATGGGATTACATAATGATTCTTCTCTTTCAGTTTCTAGCACTAAGTCATCAAATGATGCATCTTCTTCTAAACAAAAGTTTGTACATGTTGATAAGAAAAGAAAATTTTTTTTCCACATTAGAGTTGTTTGAAAACATACTAAGATTGACACTCTATTTGATAGTGGTTCACAAGAAAATTTAATTTCTGAAGAGGTTGTTAAGAAGTTAGGCTTACAAACCAATCCCCATCTGAATCCTTATCCACTAGGCTGGGTGTGTGAAAATGCAAAGCTACAAGTATCACAAACTTGTAAACTAAGGTTTGCCATCACATCTAAGTTCATAGATGAGGTTGAGTTGGATGTTGTCCCTTTAGACATATGAGGGATTGTTTTGGGAAGCCCATATCTTTATGATATAAAAGCAATGTTTTATAGAGAGGAGAATAAGTACTTTATTTTTAAGGATGACATTGAATATATAGTCAGAGCACATCACATTAAAACAAGTCTTTCCTTGGTTATCATAAGGCAAATGAAAAGACTAGTTAATTCAAGCAAGAATTGTTGTCTCATGTTGATTAAGTCTAAGGAAAAAGAATATTCTCAGGGTTTGGAAAATTGTGATCCTAAACATAAGAATGAATTGGTTGAAATCATTTCTAATTATGATGATGATTTTCAAGATCCTAAGGGTTTGCTCGCTAAAAGGGGAGTTCAACATGAAATTCAGCAATTGCAGGATTCTCCTCTCCCTAACATTGGCATATATAGGTTATTAGTGGTGGAAAATGAGGAAATCAAAAAATAGGTAATGGATCTATTGGATAGAGGTGTTATTCATCCAAGTTTATCTCATGTAGGTTTGCCAATCATTTTGGTGCCAAAGAAAGATGGCACTTGGAGAATGTGTGTTGATTTTTGTGCTTTAAAAAAATTACTATTAAGAATCGTTACCCTCTTCCTCATATTGATGATTTGTTGGATCAATTAAAACATGTTGTTTATTTCACTATGCTAGATTCGAGAAGTGGATATCATCAAGTAAGGATTAATGAAGGTGATATGTGGAAAATCACATTCAAAACAAAATAGGGATTGTTTGAATAGCTTGTTATGCCTTTTGGGTTGTGTAATGCCCAAGATACATTCATTAGATTGATGAATGATGTTTTTAGATAGTTCCTTGATGATTTTGTCCTAGTTTACTTAGATGATATATTGATTTTTAGCAAGTCTTGGGAAGAGCATGTGATCCACAATAAGAAAGTCATGGATGCATTATGAAGGGAAAAACTTTATTTAAAAATGTCAAAATGTGAGTTTGGAAAAACCTCTTTGATATACTTGGGATACATTGTAGGACATGGTAAATTGAAAATTGATCATGAAAAAGTGGCAGTCATTGTTAACTGGCCTACACCCACTAATACAATTGAGGTTAGAGGTTTTCTTGGTGCAGTATAGTTTTGGAGAAAGTTTATTGCTCAATTTTCATATATTGCATCACCTTTGCATTCTTTGAAAAGTGTGAAATAGGTCTTTTAGGTGGGAGGCAAGAATCAAAATGCCTTCGACACTTTGAAAGAAAATTTAAGTACCAGTCTTGGTACTTCCTAATATACAACAACCATTTGAGATCGAGACAGATGCAAGTGAATATGCTATGGGATCTATTTTAATGCAAGGTAAGAAACTAGTTTGTTGTCATTCTGAAACCTTCACAAGTGCGGTAAGAAAATATCCAGCTTATGATAAGGAATTGTATACATTGGTTCAAAGTGTTAAAAAATGGAAACATTATTTAATGGGAAAATAAACAATAATACATATCGATCATCAGCCCTTAAAATATCTCCAATCACAAACCAAGCTACAATAGTCTAGACATTTTCATTGGATGGGTTTCCTACAACATTTTCATCTTGTGATTAAGTATAAAAAAGGTATTCAGAATAAGGTTTTAGATATGCTATCTAGGCCTCCTATTATTTTACAACATGGTTCTTTGTCTCATGAAAGCTATAAAGAATAGTATGTTAATGATCTTGATTTTTAGGATGTATACAAAGACTTGACGAGTAGTAGACAAGTAGAAGAATTGGACTATCATGTACATAATGATCTTTTGCATCATTTGGGTAAACTTTGTATTCCTCAAAATGAGACAGTACACATGATTAGAGAAGCACATACTTCTCTTATTTATGGTCATTTTGGAGTTGCTAAAATGGTTGCACATTTGAAAATGTATTGTTACTGGCCCTATATGCAGGAAAATGTTGCCAAATATATTAAGGGATGTACTCTTTGTGCCACAAGCAAACCTAGTAACATGAAACTGGGAATTTACACTCCTCTACCTATTCCTACTCGCCCATGGGAAAGTATCTCCATGGATTTTGTGGGGGGTTTGCCTATGACACAAAGAAAACATGACTATTTATATGTGGTTGTGGATATATTTATCAAGATGTGTGTTTTGATTCCTTGCACTAAGCAAATTATCGAGGAAGGCACTGCACACTTGTTCTTTAAACATGTATGGGTTCATTTTGGGTTGCCTATGTCAATTATTTTTTAATCCAGATTCTCAGTTTATTGGGGAGTTTTGGTCAACTTTGTGGGGACTAATGGACACTAAATTAAAAAGGTGCACTGCATTTCATCCACAAATCGATGGGAAAATAGAGGTTGTGAACCATATTATGGTACATTTGCTTATGGGTTATAGTAATAAACATCCAAAGTTATGGGATGAAAAATTATGTTACATACAACATGCATATAATCAGGCACTTCATTCTTCTACTATGAAATCTCCATTTGAAGTTTATTATGGATACTTGCCTAAACCTCCTCTAGATGTTTTCTATGGACAGGATACAACTGTTGGTGAACCAAAAGAATCCATTAGTGCTAAGAAGTTCATTAAACAAATACATCTCATACATCAAACTATCTGTATTCAATTGGAGAAAAATCAAGCCAAGTATAAATTTAGACATGACAAACATTGTATTGATCACCAATTTGTGATATGGTATGGCTTCACATCAGTAAGGAAAGACTGACAAGTGAAGGTAAAAATTTTAAACCAAGCTAGTATGGTCCTTTTCAAATTATGGAAAAAATTGGCACAAATGATTTTCGATTAGATTTACCATCTTATATTCAGATTTATTTAGTTGTAAATGTGGAAAATATGAAGTTGTATGAGCCTCCAATGATAATTGATCATGATGAAAGTGTATCCATTCCTTCTATTGATTATTTTGCTCCTAAATATCTAATATAATTGTAGGAAGATACTATTCTTGAAAGGAATGTCCGGACTTCACAAAGAGGTGATGTTGAGTATCTTTGTATTGGTCTAAAAAGGATGCACCCAAACAAGGCCAAATGGATGGAAGCTGGAAGGATGAGGGAGAAATACCCTCACCTCGTTACCAATTAATTTTAAATTTTAGAGGTCAAAAAGTTCCTAGTGGGGAGGAGTGACCCAAGTGGATCCATTTACCATTCCATTTTGAAAGTCTTCAATTTCTAGTCGAACCACTTGCACATCAAATAATTCATTGAGATATTTTCAGCGCTTCTTTTGGAATGCAAAACAGAGTCTAAATGCTTGAGATATAGCTTGTTGAAGTTTTCTTGCAACAGGTAAATAACGGGTGTCAAAAAGTGATGTGGCATTATTCAAATACACCAAGTGGACCAATAACCATTTGACACATGGCAATATGAATTTGTGCAAAAAAATTGGTTTTGTGTTTGGTTTGTTGATAGCCTCCAGTCTTTGATAGGTAGTCATATGAGGATTCATAGACCCCACTATTTTCTCACTGGGGGCCCTCAGTGAGGGTCATCACACTCTTGTGGAGGGGTGCCTTGGCCTCCTAATCTTCATATGTTATTGTTTGTGAAATTGTATTTAAGTCACAAAGTCTACTTAAACCCCACCAATGTGGGATAATTATTTTAAGCTTTGTAATAAGGATCCTCAAACCAACACGTGGTAGAGCCACAAACCATCAACTTAAGCTACCATGCCATCCACCTTCACTAAATACACCGTGTAAAGACCAAGTCCTAACCAAGGAATCTCCAACGGTGGCCTAAGTTATAAATCAAGCTAAGCTTAGTGCCTAAGTCTCGTTCAAAAGGGACATCGACACATATAAAGGTGGCATCAACCTATTTAAAACATGCAATCCATTGCCAAACAACAAATATGGGATAAAGATAAGTGATAAAATGCCAAAAGAGAAGGCTGACACCTTAAACCTTGCACCTATTGTGCAAAAAGGATAAGCCTTCACCGCTTGTGCTACGGGGTTCGAAGTAATATAAAGGGAGCAAACTTCCATTTGAAGGGTAGTAATCAACCAACTGTGTAAAGAGAATTAATAAGGTTAGAGACTTAATTATGACTTGTATGGCCTTGGGGCATTAATGACAGGTCTGAGAGATGATTTTACAGGTAGGCAGAGACTAGAGAAGGAGAATTGAAGACTTATAATTATTTTATAATCCATTTGTTGCACAAAATTAATGGAAATGGTCCTCACTTGGAATGGACCTGGAGACGTAGGATTTTGAATCTGAACTCCATTATCAATTCACTGGTGAATTATTTTGATTTTCTCTACTTTTTTTAAGTTTTGATCTTCATTTTAATTCTAGTTTTTATTTTTTTATTAAAAATTTAACAGAAAAGTCAAGAAATTAGTAGATCTTTTAAATGTGACAAAGTGTTATTTGAATTTGTGACACTTCTATTTTTAGTTCTTAGATCATTGTTCCATCCTTGAAATTTTGATGTGTTTCTCCCAACTAGTTGATAAGATAATATTCCATATTTATTAATTCAAACATATCATCATGAAATGTATATGCTTCTTGAAAGGATAGATTTAAAAGGTTTATTTTCCTTTGCATACTTACTTGAGTGCCAAGGCTGCCTTCTCCATATTTGACTAGATCATATCCTCCTTAAAGAGGATTATAACCTTCTACAATGACTGCAAACAAATCATCCCAAGGTTAATTAATAAATTTTTTCTTGCTCATCTATGACATTTTGGACAATGTCATCTTTCTCATCATCACTTGTAATCAGTTAAAAAAAAATTGCAAACCCCTTGAGAGAGTTAAATTCATTGAATTTTTTTTCAAACTTTTACCACAAGTCCTCATCATCTTTTTGATTAACATCATGAAGGGGAAAAACAAGAGAATATCCTTCATCTTCTTCCTTATAATCTAAAAATACTTCATCTAAGATTTCCTCTTGAACACAACAAAAGCATTCTTCACTATTAACCAAATAAGAAGACTCAACACAATGGCTCACCTCTTCTTCAACACTTAGGACCTCTTGAGAGCTCTCAAATTATGTCTCAGCTTCTAAAATATGATTTGATTTTGAATGGTTGAAAGATCCTCCATTTCTTTCTCTTTTTTGCTAATGTTAAGACTAGGCATCTTGAAATCTGATGACCTAACTCAATGAGGCTGCCAAGGAGTTGCACTTTATTCAAGCAAGATTTTTGAATTTTCCTCAACCAACTATTGTTATTTAGGTTTCCATAACATAGTTCCATCAAAGAAAATGTTGATGGTATGATTACAAGAGCAAATAGTTGGTGGAGGTGGAACATAAGGCTCAAAATTAGATTGAGAATGCAAAGCTGGGGATTCTTTTGGGAGATCTTGAGGAAGGTGAGATAGACCTTAGGCTAAGATAACTTGGTTATCTTCATTTCACTTGAAAATAACCTCATTCACATCTAATTCAGATTGATAACTCTCTTGAGGAAGGTTATATGGGGTGTTTTTAGGCATAGGATCTTCTTTTGGGTCTAAACCTTCCATCACACCTTGACATAACAACTTCATCTTTGACTACAACTTTTCAATTTGCTTGGCTAGTTTCTCTTGGAAAAGTTTTTCTTGAAATTAATAGGTATCATCATGATGATAAAGAGTAAAATAAGTCTCATACGGAGGACAAGAGGCTTCTTGAGGAAGGGTGGCAGGGACTTGAAAAGGATCAACTTCATTATCAAATTCACACTCCTTAACAATGCTTCTATCCTCTTTCTTTCCTCATGATTCTACTCTCTTACTCAAACTTAGGATATTAGGGTTATAATTCTTCTACTAAGGTGGTGATGCAATTTGAGGAGTGGTTGAAGTGTTCAAAGAACTTGGAATCTCCTTAGGCTTATATTCTCCACCTTGTATCCAACTTGGAATCTCTAATCTAGGGGTCACTCTTTGAGATGAGGATGCAATGTGAGAGGGCAATGAGAACTTGAAATCCACTTATTTTACTTATAACATGGATTGATACATAATCATATTATCCAAATCAATCTTACAATAAATATTAGATTTAAACACAAGGCTTCTCCTTTCAAATCTCTCCTCCAACTAATTAGGAAAAGGATGAGTTTGGTATCCTTGATTGGGCTCATGAGTAGGGATCAAATATAGCTGATAAGAAACTTGGGGAAGTGGATATGAAGGCTAATAGGTTTGATGAGGTTTACATTCAATAAATCTTATCCTATCCTCTAAGGAAGAAACTAGGCCACTCACATCAAACATCTCACTTTTAAGCCTTTTCCAATTGGCTCTCTCAATAGGTACCCATTCTCTTTTGACCAGCTCTAATGGATCTCTCACTTTATGAATAAGATGACTAGGAATGTTTTGACCATATCCCCTTTGTGTGTCGAGATATAAAAAATACCTCTCATATCCCAAAAGATTTTTTTAAGGGTTGAAATGGATTAACTTGAGACGTGACTAGGTTGACTAGGAGCAAGATATGGAGAAGGTTGATTGTAGGACCGATACACTTCATGAATGGGCTGATTAAGAACTTTTTCATATTGATAGGGAATGACAAAAGCTTGAAATGTCTCAACAACTTGTGTAAAATAGTTCTCAACACCAAGATCAACCATGAACTTTCATTAGGAATAAAGAACACAAGGAATGGTTAAGAACAATATTCAAAAGGAATATCTAAGTTGCTTAACCAACTGATGTAACTTCAGAGTTGCCATTGATGTTTTAATAGATGCCTTCAAAGGTTGATTGTTGCAAGACAATACTAGAAATATTTCAACCTCTTGGACCAAGAGTCCCAATAGGTGTGCAAAAATCTATTTTCACTTATATTTACACCCTTTGAGGAGATTCCTAAGCTCTCCTCATCTAAATGGAAAAATGGAAACACCTCTAGGCTTGTGGTTAGCCTAAGGATGAGGTGAATCTCTAGATAGGGATATCTCCCTTGATGTACCACTTTGGATTATAAATACACCTAACCTTTGGGGAGAAAAGGGAGAGAGATAACTGAAAGCAAACTATTCTAAGGGAGATGATACACCAAATAAGATGATTAATTCCAACCAAGAACATGTTACACATGAGAATAATGGCTAACCAAACATACACTCCTTCAATTTGTATCTTCTCACATCAATGTTACATTGTGAGGTTATGGATGAATGTGAAAAGCTAGGAGAACTAGACAAGAGGCATTAAATGGAACTAATTAATATACTAACTCACTCAATCCTTGAAATTCCTATAACACTTCATAGGACCTACAAAAAGAAGTTTTCCAACTACAAATAAGATGCAAGGATGAGACAACATGCTAAGGAATCCATAGTCTTCACTAAGAAAGATCCAACATTCAAGTAAAACACAATAAGAATAGTCATGAAGAGGTAAAAAATTAGTAGTATTATTGATAAAATGGTATGCCAATGAGAAGGGATTCACCATACTCAGGTGGAGCAGAAGTTACAATGGCAAAAATGGCTCATTCTTATAAAACTTGAGAGAGAGAGGAGAAGAGAGAAGCACAAGGGTTAAAATGACACTTTTAAAGCTGAGAGAATAAGTTACTTGTGCATAAAAAGAGTATTTGGGATGAACCATTCAATTTTAGGAAGTCCAAGTGTTCATCCAAGTCATAAAAATCATGAAAAATGGCATGAAAACTCCTCATTGTGGCTTAGAGAACTACCTTCATGATTTGGACTTGTTTGAATGTTTCAAAACTAATTATAAATAGGTGTAATGATTGGAATGAAGGGGAAATATTTTATAAATTCCTCTCCATACATTAGTTGTAGGCCTGCTCATATGGAATCATCTTGAAATGAGCCATCATCATCTACAGTCTAAAAAACTCCTCTTTCATGCACCTTGCACACTTGTCCTCAAAAAAGGCAAACTTTTTCCATGAAAATCCATGGGAGGTATTTAATGACAATTATAAATGCCTTCTATGTCATTAAAGACAATAGGCATGCTTTAAAATCACCTCACTTGAAGTTTCCCACCCTTCTCACTAGCTTGTCCAATATGCTAGTTTTGACTAACTGAGATGAAGTCTCCGGTTGAGGCTTAATTTTTTTTTCAAGGCATGAAATTTATATGAATATTTATCTTAGTTTCTAATACTTACACCCATGTGATTTTCACCTCTTGAAACCTACAAAACACATAAAATAGTATAAAAAAACATGTTTCTACCATGCTCATATAGATTTTGTATAGCTGATTTTGATGGTAGGGATATTGAATAATTTATCCTTATCATAAAATCATTATTAATTCAATTTTCATCAATTTTAGTGTATTATATCTCTCATTTCCTCAAACTAGTCTTTACAAGGGTTTGTAAGGGTTTTAGGTATATTTTGCCTCTTAAACTTTGTTCATAAAGCTCTGACATCCAAATTGAAAAAAAATTCCTCAAGGATGATTTTAAAATAATATTAAAACACCACTAAATTCCTTTGGCATCCATGCACATCCTCCACAAAGATATGAGTATCAGAAGTTGACTTGTCGAGCCTTTTCCTCCATTTCCTGCAAGTCTAGTGTTGTCTTTGAGCCAAAAAATGGCTTCATTAGGGTTTCCTTTGCATCTCAATATTTTTAACACATATATTATGTCGCCATATAGATTATCCAATTCATGGGAATTTTATTCTCATGATAGAATTATGAATGACCTCTCATTTGGCCTTAGGCTTGAACCTTGCCTAACGGGCTTGACTGCACCTTAGAGCTCAAAATGAATTTTGATGGTTTTACTTGCCTCCAAATAGCTCAAACACATATAATATGATCTCATAGACATGTAATAATTAATTGGAAATCTCACTTAGGGATAAACATGAAAATGATCTCACACTTGGTATTTATGCTTGAAATTGTCATATAAGCTTGACTGAAACTCTTATGGTTTGGACTATTCTGTTGATCTTAACCATTTCTTGTTTGTTTATTAATGTTGTATTATATGTCATATATCTTTCCACACCTTTTATAAATATCCACACAACTTATTAGTCCAACCTTTGTCACCTTTTCCCAAAACTGCCAGGGTTTGTGCATGAGGGGAGTGCCCTTTATTTGAGACAAAATAGAGGGAACTCCCTTGTTTCTCCAGATAGAGATGACAATTTTAAGTGTTTCTCTAAGTTATGTAGACCTCCTACACAAAAACATATGAAAGGTGGACTATGTGTGACAGTCATAAATTGATTATGTACTACCCTTTGAAACCCTTTTATTTGCATGGTGTTTATTATATGGGATAGTATTAATGATATCAATACCATTCAAAAAAAATTCCAATTCAGATCATCACCATAAATTTATACACACCTCTTTATACCCTTACATAGCACAGACTATAATAGTCAACACCTAGCTATAAATTCCAACTAGGGCCTTAAAAGGTTTGAGTAGGCTTATTTTACATTATTTTTAGCTCATATAGGTCATCATGATCCTCATGGAAGTGATCATGGCTTGTATCAACATGTTAACCTCCATTTAACCTATTTACAAGAACTTTGAGATCCAAAACTGAGTTTCCTTCCTCTTGATTAAGACACTCTACCAAAGTGACTATTATAGGTGTTTATTACCTATTTGAAACTTGGTCTAGATGTTTATAGGCTTCCTTTGAATCCCTTGAGGTCACAATTCACTTTATTATATTTGTATTCCACTTAAATGTCCTCAAACAACACCAAAGCATCATATTTAGGCCATTGTCTGCCTGTATCGATAGGTGTACATTTATGAGAGGAGAAGACACCTATAGGCTACCCTAAGACCCCAAATAGTGTATATCAACCTCTCCTAATGGCCTCCATACCCATTTGGTATCCCTTTCATAAACTATTATTGATATCTCAATGCTTCAATTTTTAAACTCTTCCTTATGAATGATATGGAAAATAGGTCTTGGTTGTAGGTCAACATTTCCTCAGTGTACAGATTGGAAGTGTACATGGGAAAAAAATAGTATCCTCCTCCTTTGATGATCCCTTATGTCAAAAGTGCTTCTTTCAATCATTTTGAAATGTTCAAATAAGGTGACAAGGCCTAGTTTTCCATCTTAGGTAATAAAAAAGGTCTCTTTTGGGTCTAAACCTATAGACATCAATCTCTGAGTTCAGTGTATTTTCAGACAACTTTGAGCTTCCTAAAAATCACTCTCCATTGATCTTCTGCCTCTTAAACTATATAAATATATTATCTATGCTAAAAGATACTAGTCAAGATCATTATAATGCATCAAAATATCATGTAACCATGTCATATGCCATTTTAAAAATGCTCATGGGCCTCTATTTTCCATTTTTAGGGACTGTGGGCTTGAAATCAGTCTCCTTCTATGTTTCAACTTTGATAAGCAATATATCCTTTAAAACAAGTTTCCCATGATCTTTTCACCATCTTAATACATCAAATAATGTTCATTAATTATTTAAATTCCATACCAGTATCTCCATATCTTTGTGAAGCCACCTGTAGGTGGACAAAATCATGCATACAGGTAGTAAGGTGTAAATATGGAGAATAAAATTGTAATTGGACTTCAATGGGTTGTATATCCATATTAAAACATTAAAATGCATTCATCACACATCAAAGAACTTGAAAACACCACTAAAGCTCTTGTTCCAATGTGAGATCATCTCAAGAAGCTCATGTAGATGTGTAGTCATATAAAATGCAAAATTGTATAACTTTATTATGGCTAAAATAACTAATCCATAGGTCCTCCTATTGGCTCACAAAACCCTTTTAAGATACTTCTTTTACTAATTACCAGTCATCCAAATTTTTTCAGACTTGGCCCTTTAAAACCTAGGAAACTAGTTTAGGCCTAGATCCATCCCCCTAGGTCTCATCCCCTTCGGATAATAGTGCCCAAATAGGATAGGAGCACTAGAACCTAGGGTGTCATATTTTTGATGATATTGTCCAAGTTCACTTTGGCCTCCAACAGTCAAAATATTCTAGTTCCTTATCTTTTTCCCTATCAGCCTCATGTAAATTCATTTAACCCATGATCATTAGTTTCCCTATAAAAAGCCATTCAAAGTCCATTTAGAAGGGTTGGCACTCATTTTCAAGAGAGACACAAGAATACAAGTAAGTAAACTCAATCACTCCTCCCTATTCTTTGCATCTAGTATTCTAATATTATTCAAAGTCTACTCAAGTCATTACACTAGTCCTTAGCTAGCTGAAGCACATCCAATTTCACATTATAGCTTCATTGATCATACACAAATTACACTAAGTACTTGAATGGGAGAACTACATTGGCTCGATCCCTCTTCAGAGTATTGGTATGTAGGTAGCATGCCCACACACAGGGTGTGAAGTGCATCCAATGTATCCTTTACACACTAACCCCTTCTCTCTTTTTCCCAAGTTTGCACTCAAGTTTAAGCATTAGGAGACCCTAAGATTTTTTGAAGATTAAAATAGGCACATAGTGATCTATGTAAGGTCTTAGACCCTAAAATTTCAGTGATAGGGTAACATAGGTATTCTAAATAGAACCCAAAAAGCTTTCAGCCTCAGGACAAAAACACCAAAATAGGACTACAACATTAGAAAATAGGGTGTCCTATTTTTGGTAAAGTCTAAAGACCTATTTTTGATTGTTTCTCAGTCCTTCTCCTCCAGTATCATACCTTGTCTTAGTCTAGATCAGATAGAATAAGCTAAGTTCTAATTTCTCTCACTTCTTACTATATTTAGAAAAGGTAAAAACACAATATATTTACATAAGTCAATAGGTTAATTATAGCATTTTTTTTACTAATTTACATTGCTCAGCGCCTTTATTATTTATGAATATAACTCCAATATTCTAAAAATAATAAAATAGTTGGTGAACCTAACTTACTTTGAATTTTTGCACAAAAACCCTAAAAACCTAGAGCTAATTATTTATTATTTTTTTTCAATATTTTCCTAATTTTTCTTGAATTTAAAAATAAAAAGACAACAAATTAATTGAAATATTTTTAATAAATTCACCCAAACCCTAGTTTGCACATATTAGGTCCTATTTTCATACAAACACTTTCAAACCACTAGAAAAATTATATTACTAATTTTAGAAATATTTTTAGATTTTTCTTAAAATTTTCAAGTTACATTATACAAATTCATAGCAAAGTTTTAAAATTATCATACTTATTTTGAAATTTTTTTCTTTTCAAACCCTAGTTACATCAGGTAGTTCCCAATTATTTTCCAAGCATATTCCAATCATTTTCTACATTTTTAGTTGAATATCTAAATCAAAAAATCAATTTCAAATTCAAAAATTCATAGTATTTTGCAAATAAAATTTTCTAAAAAATCCCTAATTTCATGTACTAGCTCCTTTTTGCTTGTTGAGGTATCACCTTATATGTTTTAGAGTTGTGTATCCTTTTCATGTATATTCTAGTTCCTTATTGAGATTATATCAGTTTAATTGTTTCTACTATCATCTAAGTTGTTTTCCTTATACCACCTAAGTTCCTTACATCTCTTCCTTTAAGACAAAGTGTAATACTTAGTGGTAATCATCCTGAGTTCACCCAGATTTATTCAATTTTCTCATATAAAATAGACAAAAAAATAGGTTAGACTCCTACCATAGATGCTACACATATAATCTATACAAATTTTGATCAAGACAACTCCAATCAGATCCATATGAAAAAAAAATGATGAGGTACATATAGATGCTCATGTTCCACCACATTGGACAATTGATCCACTTCCGTAAATTATTGATGATGAAGTTGTCTTCAACAAAGATTTGGTTTTACAAAATTTTAGAGAAAGAGTTAAAGAACATCCTAAAAACCATTCAATAATTCTACAATCTATCAATGAAATAAAAAAGCCTAAACAAGTTGAATCTTCTCAAACCATAGAGCCACCAATTTTGAATGACACTATAGGAGCAACTATTTCTCAACAACCCCCTATAGCAACCCAACCTTCTTCCATGCCACCAGCTACAACTAGTACATCCTTATCTCCTAATGTGTCAGCCCTTGTACAAGAGATAAGATCTTTTCAATCCAAGGTTCAACATCTTGAGTAAGGTATTTCTAGACTTACACAAGCATTAGATTCTTTTGATTTACTGCATACACCATTGGTATGTCACATTGCTTCTACACCCTTGCCATAAGGATTTGTTCAACCCAAGATTACTATTTATGATGGAAAAGGTGATCCAGAGATAGATTTGAGAGATTTTCATGTAGCATTTTTGGATTGTGTATCTAATGACTGGCTAGCTACCAAAAATTTTCCACAAAGCCTAAAGGGTTATGCTTACAATGGTTTTATAGTCGATTGAATCAGATGGTCACAACATTCAATCCTTTAGTAGACATGCTCCTAGCACATTTTAGTATCAACATTAAAGATAAGGTCTCATATGAATAGATTGTACAATAGAAACAGAGGTCAAATGAGCCCCTCATGGATTATGTTCTTAGATACAATACTATTTTGGCTAAACTAACTAGCCCCATGGCTGATCAAGAGCTACATGACATCTTCAGACAAGCCTTCTACCAACAATACATGAATCTATTATGTTCAAAATATTCTCTTCCTTCACTAAATTATGTCATACACTCAAAGGAAGAGAAGTCAAGATAGTTTTAATGGGCAAAATTAAGTATTCAAGTATCCCAAAAACAATTAATAAGAGTAACAATAAAGTCCCATATAAGGTCAAAATCAATGATAATAAGAATAAGAATCAACCAATAGTTAATGAGGCTTTAGATCCCCCTTAGCATGTGGTTCTATTGGCACCTTCTCATCATTCATTTACCAATCTAACAGTTCTCTAGCTAGGGTTTTATAGTAGTTATTGGAATGTAACATCATCACTATCCCTCCTATCTAGTAAGTAAATCTAGTAAAGTCTCTTTCATAGGGATATGATCAGCATGCATTCTATGATTTTCAAAGGACACTAGGCCATATAACAAATATATGCATTAGTTTGTGATATAGGATAAAAGATTTGATTGATGATAATCTAATTGATTTGGACACTTCAGTTGAGCCTCCAAAGGCAAAACCAACACAAGATAAAGCTCTGAATTTTTTTATAGATCCATTTCTATAGCATTCTAAACAAGATCAAGGGGACACATTAGGTGTTCACCATACATACCACGCACCTTCACAGGAATCACATCCGTTGAGTGGTATGATAGGGGGGTATGAGTCTAGAGTTCTATCTAGGACTTTGATATCTTTTTTAGATCATAAGATTGTCAAGGATAATACAGGTTATAATGCACTATTTATTAGAGCCCATATTCAGAATCAACCTATTTGTAGTATACTCATCGACAATGGTTCTAGTTTTAACATGTACACTTTCACACTTCTACAACATTTGTGTTATTTAGATTAAGATATCACTTTGAAAAACATAGTTATCAGTGGTTTTAGTGAGCATATACAAAGTTTATTGGGTGGGATAGTAATTCCATTTATCAGGATCCTACTCCTCAATAAGAGTACAATATGATTACCTTGTATAAGCAACTAAACATGAAATTATACCAGAATTAACAAGTAACTAGAATTCACAAATGACATAGAATATGAGAGACACTACAATATGTATTAATACTCATCTAGGAAGAAAATAAAATAATGAAGATGCCACTTCTTCTCACACCTCTGTGAGGCTTCCCACACCTCAAGGGCTCCCAAAAATTCTCAATCAAGAGTTCACTCTCCTACCAAAAATGGTCACAACAAACAACTCAAACACAGAGTTGTTGTTCACCTCCAACCAATTAGTATCAATACTGCCAGTACACAAGTACTCAATGTACTTCAAGTAGATCTCTCATGAACTTGCAACAACATGCAACTCAAATGATCTTACTTACACATGTAGATCTACCATGAACTTGCAATAACCTGCAACTCAAATGATCTTACAATTGGAAGGATCTCTTCCTTGCCTTAATTACAATACATGCCAATGGGTCTATAAATAGATCCCATACTAAAAAATAACTTAGACTTCTAATTTACAATAATTAGACACGCAGCTCAAGACTTGAAATAGTCTTTACATGCAAACAATCAGTTCATTAAACAAACTATTCATGAAACTAACAGTTTTGGAACTACACAGGTGACTGACGTCGGTCCCTGTCTATCTGGAGGTGACCGACATCAGCTGACTCCTGCCGATGTCGGTAGCTTCTTATACACCCCTGACCGACGTCGGTTGGCCTGACCGATGCCAGTGACTGTGACACTCAGCAACCTCCTCCATGTTTGCATATAGTGAAGCTTTTAGCTCCACAACCTAACAATCTCCCACTTAGAGATAAATAGCTACTCCTGTACCTATACCTGTACCTGTACATCATCTAGTTTGTTTCTTGGCTTGTATCCCTCTTCAAGATCAATCTTGAAGACCAACCACCACAAATCCTGTGGTGCACCTCCTGTCATCCAAATCACCTACCACATCCACATCTACAAACCCATGTAGAAAAGAACTTGACCCTGCATAGCATGTATACCTACTGTTGGTCCCTCTCAGATACCTGAGAATCCACTGAACTACCCTCCAGTGCTTCTTTCCCAAATTGACCATGAACTTGCTGAAAATACACACTGCTTGGGCAAACTCAGGTCTAGTACATACCATGCACTTAACCTCATTATGTGAATCAGGACACTGTTCATAGAACTATCCAACCATCAGCGTGCTAACTGGTTTCACACAATCATCTGGAGACAAAATCAACCTGTGACCTTCCATGTCTCTAGAACACACTCATGCCAAAGAATCTTGTTGCTCCCAGATTCCTCATGACACACCTCTAAACTAACTTTACCTTTAGTTTAGCAACTCCCTGCATATGTGACCCTGCAATAAGCACAACATACAATGACAGGATAATGTAGCTAATATTATCCAACTTGGTAAATAAAACACAATGGTTAAACCTCCATTGTCCTGCAGCTTACTCAAGACCATATACCATGGCCTTCCGTCTAACATGTCCATTCCCACTCTTCTTTATCCTGAAAATCCATTCATCTTCCAGTGCCTTTATCCTAGCTGGCAACTCCACCAAATCTCTCGTTTGGTTCTCCTCCAAGGAATCACATTCCTGAGTCATGCCATGCTCCCACTGTTTCCTAGATTCTACCTGCTCTGCTTCTTTAAAAACTTCTTGGTTCTTGACCATCAGTGAGCAACAAGTAGTGTAAAGAAGGGAAATGATGAATTTGAGGCTTACTTACCCTTTCAGTCCTCCATATGGGTGTTTGAGACTCCTTGACAGCTTGCTATCCACCCAAAATCCATCTTAGTGACTGATGTCGGTCACATCTCAGTCTGCACCTGATTGACATCGATTCCATGCAACTGCCTCATCGTTGACATCGATTCCCTAATTGATGCTAGTGTTTACTTGTTTAGAGTCACTGACGTCAGTCTGCACATAGCTGATGTCGGTCCCTATTTGGATGCCGATGTCAGTTTTATAATTGACATTGGTCTTTGTGTTTTACTTGTGAGTGATGACTTTTACCCGTGAGCTCCTTTTGGATCAAAACCTTGTCCAAATCAACCTTGTTCTACTCAAAATTCTTTAGCCCCTTACGCTGATCTCTGTCGATCATCTTCTCCTTGAAAACCAAGGCTTTCTTGTTCTTGTCATGAACATCAAATTTCTTCCTTCTGCAATACTGTGATCCTCCAACAAAAGCTACCACCTTCTTCGTTGACCCAGTGTCAAGAAACATCACTTTCTTTTGTTGCTTACAAAAATATCGATCCATGCTTTTCAAATCTGAAAGCATACCTTTTGACTCAAGAACATGCATCTCCTTCTTATTCATGTGACCAAACCTATTGAGCCACATCTTTGAATCTACAGCTGAAGTAGATAAACTAGAAAGAGAATCAGTAATACAATTAGATAGATAAAGCGTACCTAATTTCTTACCTCTTGCTATAACAAGTGTACCCTTAGAAACTTTCCAAGAGTCTACTGTGAGGGTTATTGTGCAACCCTCATCACCCAACTTTTCAACATAAATCAAATTCCACTTCAGGACTGGGACATGCATGACCTCCTTCAACACCCATGTGTTGCCCGTCTGCAATTTCAGCTTCACTTTCCCTTTGCCAACCATTTGACAAGGCTTACCATCCCCTAAATAAATTTATCCAAAGTCTTCTTGGACATATTCATGAAAAAATTCCCTATTTGGGGATGCATGGAAAGAGGCACCAGAATCTAAAACCCAAGATTCTACTTTATCCAAGGAACATACCAGAGCATCCTGTGTAATAAAATCTACAACATCTGCTTCTTCATGTCTTTCATGCTAATCTTCATTCACCCAACAATCTCTCTTTACATGCCCTTGCTTTCCACATTTCCAGCAGGTTATTCTGCCATACCTGGATTTGGATCTCCTGCCTATCTTTGACCTTGATCTCCCTTGCTCGATCTTCTCTCTTTGCCTTCCCCTGCTTTCAATAGTCAAAGCATTCCTTGATGATTCACCTGTGTTTTTCTTGTGAATTTATTCATTCAAGATTACACTCACAACATCATCAACTTTTAAGATCTTTGAAGCAGACGCAGTATTACTAACTGCCATTACCAAACTCTCCCAACTTTTAGGTAATGAGCATAAGATTAAGAGAGCCTTAATTTCATCATCAAAAGCAATATTGACTGAATTTAACTGATTTACCAAACCATGGAAATCACTAAGATGACTATGTACAGATCCACCTTCCAACATTTACAAATTGAATAATTGCTTCATAAGAAATACCTTATTCAAAGCTGAGGGTTTTTCATATAAATTTGCCAAAGATTCCATCAACTCTACCATTGTCTTAGCCTGTGATAAGTTGGAAATCACAGACGATGCAAGACTCAACCTTATAGATCCCAGAGCCTTTCGATCAAGAACCTTCCATTCTTCATCCTTCATATCCATGGGCTTGTATGCAACCCCACCCAATGGTAAGTACAAATATTTTTGATACAGATAATCTTCTATCTGCATCCTCCATAATTGATAATTCTTGCCATCAAACTTCTCCATTCGTAGCTTACTTTCTTCTAAATAGAAACCCCTGTGAGTGACCTGTAATCAACAAACACTAACCAGATCTGATACAACCTGTTAGTAACCCAACCAAAAGCTCTGATACCACTTGTCAGGATCTTACTCCTCAATAAGAGTAAAATATGATTACCTTGTATAAGCAACTAAACACGAAATTATACTAGAATTAACAAGTAACTAGAATTCACAAATGACATAGAATATGAGATAAAATACAATATGTATTAATACTCATCCAGAAATAAAATACAATAAAGAAGATGCCACTTCTTCTCACACCTCTGTGAGGCTTACCACACCTCAAGGGCTCCCAGCAATTCTCAATCAAGAGTTCACTCTCCTACCAAAATGTTAAGGTATGGAGCTAAAAGCTTCATCCATGAGCAAATACAGAACTTGCTGGAAACCCACAGTCACCGTCGATGGTCACGAGCAAACTAGAAGCTGCTGGCATCGGTAGAATATCAGCCGACATCAGTCATAGGTAGGCATATAGGAACCGACGTCGGTCACCTGTGTGTGTCTGAGATCTATTTTCATGTGAGAATAGAATGTTTGCATGTAAAGATCAACTGTTGGTTGTAAGTCCGCATTTCTATTTTGAGTAGAACTGATTAGAGCCCTTGATTAGGAGGTGCATCTAGTGGCTGTAATTTTATGATCATGAATCTCTAAAGTTATATATTAGGGATAGATATTCTTGGCTTGTAGTAGAAGAAGGTGTGATAGACACTACTGTAGAAGTAGAATACAGATTGTATATGTGTATCAATCCAGATTGTGGAGTTGATTGTAATTGAGAGAGAGAACTCTTTAGGGAAAGAGATCTAAGAAGAGATTTGTACATCTGAGAGAGGTGTGGAAGAAAAGAAGTTTCTTCAATTGTAATTCCTTCTGTAAAGAGTTTAATACAAGTTTTCAGGGTGGTTTCTTGTATCTCTTGTTCTTTGTTATTTTTGATTCTAGTTACTTATCTATCTGGTTTAATTTCGCATATAATTGCTTTCAGATAGTAATCAATTTTGTTGTTTGATCACCAACAAGTGATATCAGAGCTTGGTTGCAGGTTCTAGAGCTTGATACCAACAAGTGGTATCAGAGCTTTGGTTCACTAACAGGTGGTTCAGATCTGGTTAGTGTGTATTGATTACAGGTTACTCACAGGGATTTCTGTTTGAGTGGGAGAAGCAATGGCAGAAGAAAGTAAACTGAGAATGGAGAAGTTTAATGGCAAGAACTATCAATTATGGAGAATGCAAATAGAAGATTATCTGTATCAAAAAGATCTATATTTACCATTAGGTGGGATTGATAAGAAGCCCACAGACATGGAAGATGAAGAATGAGAAGTTCTTGATAGAAAGGCTCTTGGATCTATAAGATTGAGTCTAGCATCTACTGTGATATCTAATTTATCACAGGCAAAGTCTAAGGTAGAGTTAATGACTACTTTAGCAAATTTATATGAAAAATCCTTAGCTTCAAATAAGGTATATCTTATGAACCAGTTATTTAATTTGCAAATGCAGGAAGGTGGATCTATATCTAATCATATAAATGATTTCCATGGAATTGTGAATCAATTAAATTCAGTCCAAATAGTGTTTGATGATGAAATTAAAGATCTATTAATCTTATGCTCTTTACCTGAGAGTTGGCATAGCTTGGTAATGGTAGTTAGTAATACTGCATCTGCTTTAAATATTTTAAAAGTAGATGATGTTGTTAGTGTAATCTTCAATGAAGAAATTCACAAGAACAGCACAGAAGAGACATCAGGGAACGCTTTAAGTTTTGAGAGTAGGGGAAGGCAGAAAGAGAAGGGCAAGAAAGGGAGATCAAGATCTAAGTCAAAGATGAGAGGAAGATCCAAATCCAGAAATGGTAGGAAGCCACAATGCTGGAATTGTGGAAAGATAGGGCACATAAGCAAAGATTGCTGGTCAAAGCCTAAGGAGGACAGACAGCATGATGATAAAGAAGAGGCAAAAGTTGCAGGTATTGTTGCACAAGATGCTCTTATATTCTCTTTGCATAATAATATAGAATCTTGGGTTTTAGATTCTGGTGCATCTTTCTATGCAACCCCCAATAGAGAATATTTCAGTGACTATGTCCATGGAGATTTTGGAATAGTTTATTTAGGGGATGATGAGCCTTGCAAAATTGTTGGCAAAGGTAAAGTGCAGCTGAAAATGCAGAATGGCAACACATGGGTGTTGAGAGATGTCATGCATGTTCCCAGCCTGAAGAGGAATTTGATTTCTGCAAGAAAGTTAGGGGATGAGGGTTGTACAATAACTCTCACAGCTGAATCTTGGAAGGTTTCCAAGGGTGCACTTGTATTGGCCAGAGGTAAGAGAGTAGGTACTCTCTATTTATGTAATTATATTACTGATAATTCTCCTTTTGTATTATCTACTAGATGCAAAATTGTGGCATCAAAGGCTTGGCCACATGAGTGAGAATGGAATGACAATTCTTAAGTCAAAAGGTATGTTTCCAGATTTGAAAAACATAGATCTAGATTTCTGTGAAGACTGTATTTTTGGAAAATAGAAGAGAGTGAGTTTTCTCAAGACTGGGTCAACAAAGAAGAAGCACAAATTGTAGCTTGTTCACACAGACGTGTGGGGGCCAGCTCAAGTTGCTTCTATTGGAGGATCACAGTACTATGTTTCCTTCATAGATGATGCTACACGAAAGGTATGGGTCTATTGTATTAAGAAAAAATCTGATGTTTTTGACACGTTTAAGATTTGAAAAGCTATGGTTGAGAATGAAATAGGCAAGAGATTGAAGTGCCTTAGATCTGACAATGGTGGTGAGTTCTGTAGCCACAAGTTTGACTGGTATAGTTATATGCATGGGATCTGCAGGCAAAGGACTATTCCAAGAACACCTCAGCAAAATGGAGTTGCTGAAAGGATGAATAGAACAATCATGGAGCGTGTAAGGTGTATGAGATTTCATGCTGGATTGCCCTTAGAGTTTTGGGTAGAAGTTGTGGATACTGTAGTTTACCTGATTAACAGAGGACCCTCTACAGCGCTGGACGATGGTATCCCAGAAGAGGCATGGACAGGTAAAAAGGTAAATCTCTCATTTCTCAAAGTTTTTGGTTGTGAAGCCTTTGTGCACATTGATAAGGAAAATAGAAAGAAGCTGGATGCTAAGTCTATGAGGTGCACATTTATTGGCTATGGCTCTGATGATTTCGGGTTTAGGTTTTGGAATCTAGGAACTAACAAGATAATTAGGAGCCGTGATGTTGTTTTCAATGAAAGAGTTATGTATAATGATCAGCTCAAGAAGCTGAATCAATCTGAGTAGAGCAATGCAAAATTAGATGAGGTGAAGGTCTAAAATAAGCTTGTGGGAAAGAATAATCACAGAAAGGAAAACACAGAGACCGGCATCGGTCAGGTAGGAACCGACAGCGGCAGTACAGGAACCGATGTCGGTTAGACAGTGATCGACGTTGGCTAGGAAGGAATCGATGTCGGTTAGGTAGAACTAACGCCAGCTAGTAACAGGCCTGGAAGTGACTGAGGTCGGTCACTGTCAGAGAATTTGGGTGGATAGCGTGTTGTGAATGAGTCTTAAATGCCCAATAGGAGGTCAGACAGAGTAAGTAAACCTCTAATTCGATATTCCCCTTCATTATTCTATTTATTGCTTACTGATGGTGGAGAACTAGAGAGTTTTGATGAAGTAATACAGGTGGATTCCAAGAATCAATGGGAGCTAGGCATGAGGAAATTGATTCCTTGAAAGAGAACCAAACATGGGATTTGGTTGACTTGCCAGTAGGAAAGAAGACACTGAAGAACAGATGGATCTACAGATTGAAAGAAGGTGAGAATGGACAGATGAGATATAAGGCCAGGTTGGTAGTGAAAGGATTTGCACAAAAACCAGGTATTGATTTTGGTGAGATTTTCTCTCCTATTGTTAAAATGACTTCTATACGGACTATACTATCTTTAGTTGCTATTGAGGATTTGCATCTTGAGCAGCTTGATGTTAAGACAACGTTTCTTCATGGAGATTTGGATGAAGAAATATATATGGATCAGCGGGAAGGATTTGAGGTCAAAGGTAAGGAGAAACTAGTGTGCAGATTGAAGAAAAGCTTGTATGGCCTCAAGCAAGCTCCAAGACAATGGTATCTGAGATTTGACAGGTTTATGACTGAGCATGGCTACAGTAGATGTCAATCTGACCATTGTGTGTATTTTAAGAGATTGGATAATGGTAGATATAATATTTTGTTGTTGTATGTAGATGATATGCTGGTTACAGGATCACACATGCAGGATATCTCTGAGCTTAAGTTGAAATTAGCTCACACATTTGCCATGAAGGATTTGGGAGCAGCAAAGAAAATCCTTGGCATGAATATTAAGAGAGACATGAAAAATCACAGGTTGATTTTGTCTCAAGAGGATTATGTGAACAAGGTGTTGAAATGGTTCAATATGTAGGATGTAAAATCAGTAAGCACACCTATGGCTGGACATTTCAAGTTAAGTAAAGAACAATGTCCTAATTCACATGATGAGGTAGAGTACATGAGGAAAGTTCCATATGCTTCCGCAGTAGGAAGTTTAATGTATGCAATGGTTTGTACTAGACCAGATATTGCCTAAGTAGTGGGAGTTGTAAGTAAGTATATGGCCAATCCAGGAAAGGAACACTGAAAAGCAGTTTAGTGGATCCTTAGATATCTGAGAGGAACCAGTAGTAGGCACTTGTGCTATGGCAGTTCAAATACTTCTCTACATGGTTATGTAGATTCAGATATGGCAGGTGATTTGGATGGTAGGAGAAGCACCATAAGATATGTTTTTACTGTAGGTGGAAAGGCGGTTAGTTGGATATCAAAGTTGCAGAAGGTTGTTGCCTTGTCAACTACACAAGCATAATATATTGCAGTCATAGAGGCTAGAAAATAGATGATATGGATGACACGGTTCATGGAAGAGCTTGGAAAGGAGCAAGAGAGTTGCAGACTATACAGTGATAGTCAGAGTGCAATTCATTTGGCTAAGAATTTAGCCTTTCATTCAAGAACAAAGCATATACAGCTTAGGTACCACTTCATTAGACAGGTATTGGAAGATGGTGAGTTGAAGCTGGAGAAGGTCCATACAGATAAGAACCCTGCTGATATGTTAACCAAGTCGGTTACAAAGGAGAAGTTGAATCTTCATTCAACTTTCATTGGTCTTCATTATTGAGTTGAAGATGGAGGAGCTAGAATATGTTGTTGTACAGGTACTGGTGCAACTGTTTATCTTCAAGTGGGAGGTTGTTAAGGTATGGAGCTAAAAGCTTCATCCATGAGCAACTACAGAACTTGCTGGAAACCCACAGTCACCGTCGATGGTCACGAGCAGACCAAAAGTTGCCAGCGTCGATAGAATGTCGGCTGACGTCGGTCATAGGCAGGCATACAGGAACCAACGTCGGTCACCTGTGTGTGTCTGGGATCTATTTTCATGTGAGAATAGAATGTTTGCATGTAAAGATCAACTGTTGGTTGTAAGTCCATGTTTCTATTTTGAGTAGAACTAATTAGAGCCCTTGATTAGGAGGTGCATCTAGTGTCTGTAATTGTATGCTCATGAATCTCTTAAGTTATATATTAGGGATAGATCTTCTTGGCTTGTAGTAGAAGAAGATGTGATAGATATTACTGTAGAAGTAGAATACAAATTGTATATGTGTATCAATCTAGATTGTGGAGTTGATTATAATTGAGAGAGAGAACTCTTGAGGGGAAGAGATCTAAGAAGAGATCTGTACATCTGAGAGAGGTGTGGAAGAAAAGAAGTTTCTTCAATTGTAATTCCTTCTGTAAAGAGTTTAATACAAGTTTTCAGGGTGGTTTCTTGTATCTCTTATTCTTTGCTATTTCTGATTCTAGTTACTTATCTATCTGGTTTAATTCTGCATATAATTGCTTTCAGATAGTAATCAATTTTATTGTTTAATCACCAACACAAAAATGGTCACAACAAACAACTCAAACATAGAGTTGTTGTTCACCTCCAACTAGTCAGTATCAATACTGCAAGTACACAAGTACTCAAAGTACTTCAAGTAGATCTCCCATGAACTTGCAATAATCTACAACTCAAATGATCTTACTTACACATGTAGATCTACCATGAACTTGCAACAACCTGCAACTCAAATGATCCTGCAATTGGAAGGATCTCTTCCTTGCCTTAATTACAATACATGCCAATGGGTCTATACATAGATCCCATACTAAACAATAACTTAGACTTCTAATTTACAATAATTAGACACGCAGCTCAAGACTCGAAATAGTCTTTACATGCAAATAATTGGTTCGTTAAACAAACTGTTCATGAAACTAACAGTTTTGGAACCACATAGTCAATCGACGTCGGTCCTTATCTGTCTGGAGGTGACCGACGTCCGCTTACTCCTGCCGATGTCGGTAGCTTCTTGTTCACCCCTGATCGACGTCAGTTGGTCTGACTGACACCGGTGACTGTGACACTCAGCAACCTCCTCCATGTTTGCATACAGTGAAGCTTTTAGCTCCACAACCTAACACCATTACAGGTTAGTACTACATATATGGCCACACCATTCACTATAGTTCCTAGTGCAAGAGTTTTTGACATACTACATGGTTGAACATGGATTCAAAAACTTAGGGTAGTACCTTATGCAATTCATAGATGCATGAAATTCATTCATGCTAATCAGGTTATTAATGTTGGTAGAATTCCTTATGAGTCACCACTCCCCACTTCAGAGCCACCTACCAGCTTCAAATCACCAGCTCTAGTTCTCCCATTAGTTTTAAATTCTCCTCTAGTTTTAGTATAGCTTCAACTTTTGATCCAGCCATAGTTACAACATCAATCTCTAGTATAGAGGGTTCATACACACCCATATTTTCAAGATTATAGATAGATTCTAGATACATTGTTCACACATAGAGTAGTTATATTGTGGTCTCATACAACTACATAGAGAGCACCAATTCACAAAGCTTCTTCTCCTACTTTCAGATGGGTCCCTAAGAGCCCTATAGTTTCATCCACTTCTTAGAGTCATATGGGGACCCCATATTCTATTTCCACTTTAGATATTTGAAAATTGTTACAATGTACATAAATTTTAGCTGCACAATCTCAAACACTCCATCATGCCTCATGATCATGCATGATACCATTATTTGATATAGAACACCATGATAGGAGGTCTCATCTGAGACTCATCGATTAGTATCATTTATTTCTAGCATTTATTGTAGATATTATCTCCTTCTTGATTGTACATAGTTCAAATGTTTTTAAAAATACACAAACATTCAAAAAATTGCAAAAACACTAAAAACATTTTTGATTATATGCATCATCCATGTTTACATTACTACTATCATGCTAGGACTTACATTTTCTATTTCATGCTATTGTATGTTGATTTATCTACATTACCATGCTTCACTTGATCTCTTTTGAGTGTGCGTAGTGACATCTAACTCTTTGATTGATTCACTCTACCCATTGAGGAGGTATTTCTACTTCTAAATTTAAGACACACATTGATATACATACCCACCGAGGGCATATTCTACATGATTACCCCATTTAGGTTATGTCATTCCAATACTACACACTCTGAGTTATCATATTGATGCACATTACTTACTAGATTACATAGATGACTACATTGACATTTCACTATTACCTAGCACTTGTGTATTTCTTATCTTATACCTAGTCTTGTACTACACATGTTTTTCATACTTTCACATTTGATTTGATTATTTAGATGTGTTTGTATCTTCCAGTTCTTACTTTTCCTTTCATTCCTTGCTTAGCATAAATTGTGTGATTTCACTTTCTAGGTCCTACTTATCTTCTGTTTGTGGTTTAGGACATCTACCAATGTCCTTTGCTTCTATTCATGTGTGTGCCTTAAGAAATTTGCCAATGTCCTTCAATTTTACTCTTTCATGTTCTCTGGCCCTTGTGCCAACTTTGATTCTTCCAATTGTATGCGTATTTGGCATTTGAACATGCCCTTCATGCTTGTCTTCTAGTTTGAGTAACATGTGTCCATGTCCCTTGTTTGCATGGCCCTGTGGCCACCTTTGTATGCTTCTTTCTTTGTATGCTTGTTTTCTTTTTTGTTCCTCACTATGTGTAATGTCATGATTCTAATCATGCATTTATCTTGCATTTTGGATGCCATGATGGACATCATGTTCCATCCCTCCATGCTTACTAACAACTAATATCTAGCATTACCATTCCAGTTCAATATCATACACATGTTCCTACATTGTTATATATATCTAGGCATACCTATATTGATTTAACAATCTATCAATTCAAATATTTCTATATCTTGTCAAATATTCAATGTTATATCATATATCTATAAAATTTAACACACTTGTAGGACTCTTTTCTTCTAAGGGTAGTCATTATAGGTTCATCATTCCTACCCTCAGAAGAGGGGGCATCAAAAAGGGGTTTGTCATAGAGATAAAAATGTTTAACAGTCAAAACAACAACATTCAGAACACTCAGTACCAAATTCAGAGGTCAAACTGATCAAACCAGAATAAAAAAATAGTGATAGTTTCAGATTAGCAATCAATTTTCACATTGGACAATAGTTATATAAATGGATAGCAGTACCAAACATAAGGGTTTCCATATTTTGGAACTCCGAACTAAGCAAAATAATACTCAGGGTTTCTATAAATAGGTAAAAAATTTAGTTTAAGGACAATTTTGCACTTCCAAATCAGTCAGATTAAATAGTTTTAGTATAATTTTCTCAGATATAGTGGGTTATCATGTATGGTATGATGGTTCTCACTTTTAGTTTAGATCAGGAAGTTGGCATAACTTCTAGATCAGAATCCATGTTCTAGACATCAATGATTGGGGGCAATGTGCATGGAACATTGATCTTCTTTTCTTTTTGAGTTTAGTTTATTGTAAACATTCTCAGTAGTTGCATGCCTTACTCCATCTAAAAGTGGTTGGCATCACATTTTAGTTAAAATTTCATACAATTTTATCTTTCTGAGTACCCAAGTTCCTAAGTTGGATTTCACATAAGCATTTTTCATCAGTTTAGAGAGGTTTTCATACAAGCATATCCTCCATCTTTCAAAATGGCCAAGAAGGGCTAGTTTTTAGCATCTATTCAGGCTATCCACACCACATTATTAGATTTCCATAACATCCATGGGATTTATAAGCCATCTCATATAACATCTATTCTATATTGACATCACTTCATAGCTTTACTTCACAAGGCAATAATGGAGCCAAAGTTTTAGCTAAGATTTGTATTCTTTAGCCACCTATTCATATGGATTAGACACACAGCCCAAACATCTATTATCACACATATGATTTGTTAGCTTCACATATTTGGTGATGATGGAGTTAAAGGTACAACCTTTACATTCTTGAGCCACTTTTTATGGAATTGAGCACTCATCTCTATTTGTGATATTACTCTTGATTCAACACACACTCAACATCATCCAACATAACAATAGGTTTTGTATTGTTTCACATACTCAATGAGGCGTATTTGTTCCTTTATCTTCCTCTTACTTAGATCTTGTACATTTTTATTTTAGATATATCATATCTAGTAATAAATGATCTACTTTATGTTTTTATTATAGATTCACAATTCATAGTGTGATCTCTCTATGCACATCTAGAATCACATAGCTTCATGAGCTTTACCCTTATAGGTAGGTTCAGGTATGCTTCTTATTTTTATTTATCCTAGTATTTTGATTTGATACATCACTAGAATAAAGGGGGGAGGGAAATGTAGTCATGTAAAATATGAAATTATATAACTTCAGTATGGCTAAGACACCTAATCCATATGTCCTCCTATGGGCTCACACAACCCTTCTAGGATACTTATTTAATTGATTCCTAGTCATCCAAAGCTTTTCAGACTTATCCCTTTAATAACTAGCTAGCCCTTTTAGGCCCAGATCCATCCCCCTAGGTTTCATCCCCTTAAGATAATAGTGCCCAAATAAGATAAGAGCATTAGAACCTAGGGTGTCCTATTTTTAATGTTATTGTCCAAGTTCACTTTTGCCTCCAATGGTCAAAATCTTCTAGTTTCTTATATTTTTATCTATCGACCTCATGTGAATTCATTTAACCCATGATCATTAGTTTCCCTATAAAAGTCCATTCAATTCCCATTTATAAGGGTTGACACTCATTTTTAAGAGAGATGCAATAATATAAGCAAGTACACTCAATCACTTGTCCTTAGCTAGTTGAAGCACATCCAATTTTGTATTCTATTTACATTGATCATACCCACATTACACCAATAACTTCAATGGGATAACTACATTATCTTGATCTCTCTTCGGAGTATTAGTATGTAAGTAGTGTGCCGACACATTGGGTGTGAAGTGCATCTAGCGTATCCTTTACACACCAACCCCTTCTCTTTTTTTCCCAAGTTTGCATTCAAGTTAAAGAACTAGAAGCTCCTAAGATTTTTTGAATATTAAAATAGGTACACAATGAGATCTATAAGGTCTCAAAGCCTAAAATTTTAGTGATAGGGTAACACAAGCATTTTGAATAGAATCCAAAAAGCTTTCAACCTCAGAATAACATCATCAAAATAGGACTCTAACATTAGATAACAGGGTGTCCTATTTTTGGTGCTCCTATCCAATCAAGAAATGAAGTCTAGAGACCTATTTATGACTATTTCTCAGTCTTAGTCCTCTAGTATCATACCTTGTCTCAGTCTAGATTAACTAAAATAAGCTACGTTCTAGTTTCTCTCACTTCCTACTATATTTAGAGAAGGTAAAAATATAATCTATTTACACAAATCATTAGGTTAATTTAGAAATATTTATTTACTAATTTACATTTCTTAGTCCCTTTATTAATTAGGAATATAACTCCAATATTCCAAAAATAATAAGACAAGATGCATATTAATGGCTACCTAACTATAAATGATGTACATGATTGCTATACTCATGGAGATTGCTTTGAAGAATAGAGTTTAAAATGGAAATAAAATCTATAATACATTGAAAAAATGTGAAATGTCCTATCACAACCCTCTTAATCCATGAACAAGCATTAAATTCCTGGAAATGGTGAAAATTCCTTATAACTCAAAAAAGTGTATCTTCTTGTAACTTTGAGCTACTTGACTCATCCAAACACCTCAAAACATGAAAATAAGCATGGTAATTATTTGAGGAGGTAAACATAATTTATAACTAACATAAGTAAATTTTTTGTAATTAGTTACCCAAAATGAAGTAAAACCTATAGGGTGCATGAAACATGCAGAAAAGTATAGTCAACTTCATAAGGATGGTTCATGAAGCACATGCCACCATTATTAAAACACTTTATATGTAAATGAATGTATCTAAGTTTAATTTAACCTTCATAAGGTATTTGATCTAAAACCTCTTCTTTTGGATGTACCAAGTACAAACCTGAAGACTGCTTTTGCTTTCCAAGAAGGGTGAAAAAGGAGCATAATAGTTTTGGGCCAAAAATGACACTTCTTGAGCACTTCAAATGTGGAACTGAGCTTGAATAATCTAAAGAGACATTATATGATCTTCTTCCACATGGCACACTTCTCCATGCATCGTATAAGTGACAAAATCACATTTCTTCCCAAGAAACCTAACCTTTCCTATGAATAACCTACCACTTTTTAGTTTTGATAGTTGATTAAGACCTCTTTGAATACACATCATATGACATCATCTTTTGGAATCTTCATACTTCCTAATAAATCCATAGAATTCATTAAATGCCCCTTTTTTGAACTCAAAATGGCCTAAAATGACTAAGGACCAAGGATATTGTAACATTAAATGACATCAATTATCCTATAAAACATCTTTTGACATCTATATTAGATCCTTAAGATACCTAAAAGTCAATTGTTTACCTATGGGGTTCCCAATTTGACCTAAAAGTCAAATTTGGTCAATAAGACACTTGAAAACTATTGGGAGAGGTAATTTGGGATTTATTTCATCTATTCAAGCCTAAAATTCCATACAAAGCATCTTTAATGTGACCAAACAAACTTCATTTTTCAAGGCAGTCTTTAATAGCCTCAAATGAGACTAGGTTTCAAGACCATTTCATGGTTTTCACATATTGACAGGGTCTCAGGACCTAAAATTTGGCATGGATGTTGGTGATATAATATGTAAAGTTAATCATATACTTTTGGGGTGTTTCACAAGTGTGGAAAATATCTAGAGTAGAAAATCAGGATTCTAGGTAAGAAGGCCTAATTTAGGAGAGAAAGGCAAGAAAAAGATACTTCCACTCACTCTCAGGACCTAAAATTTGTCATGGAGTTGTAAATACATACTTTTTCCTTAAATATGTGTTTATTTTGTCATTAAAATCCATAATATATCCTATATAATAAATTTTACATGATTTTAGGGCTGCAAGGAAAAGATGCCTAATGAGAGCTTGCGGAGCAAAATGGATTCTTTGGAGTTGTTCTAGGAACCAATTTTTTTTAATTCAGGTTTAATAAGGTAATTAAATTAATTTCATGGAGATACAATTCCATTGAGAATATTAACTCAAGTTTTGAGCCACTTAGACAAGGCTAGGTGTGGGAGATGAAGGGATTTAAAGACATTTAAGCATATGAATGATAATTTCTATTGAAATGTTAGACTAGAGAAGTTTATAAATGCATGATAGGTGTAAAATGAGATGTATGAAAGAAAATAATGGAGAATTTATGATGAAAAATTCCCTTCATTAGTTCTCATATCTAAGGAAGGGTAGTTTTGAGGAGTTGTACAAGGTGTAAATCTCAGTTTTCAACTCCTATGCCATTTGGATGATGGAAAATCTTAAGAAGAGAGATATATGTCCTTATGGACCTATTTAAATAGTTTATAAATACCTCTTATTTTTAAATCTCATGTGGACACTTATCAATCTCCTTATTGTATGCCCCCTTCTCTATCTTCCTCATTTCTCTATATAGGCTAGCACTTTTGGCATTATAAGATGTCCACATTTGGTATGGAAAAGCCCTACTAATTTGAAAACTAAATTTTAATTTGAATAAATTTTTTCAATTTGGTTTGAAATTATCAAATTCTTGCTTAAATGTGTGAAGTATCTCATATTTAAAAGGCAAGTCATAGCTATCTCTCCTTGTGTTCATCTCATTCTTTCATGATTTTTGCAAGTAATATGCCTTCTAGTAGGTCACATACTATGTAGTTAGATTTTTTGTGTTTATTTAAGTGTGAATAAGAGTATTAGTGTCTATTATCAGACATAATATTCATCTACCTTGAGAAATACATTGCATCTTACCTTCATGTTGAAACACTTATGTTAGGAGAACTTTGAGTTGTGAGATCAGTTTTGTAAATTGCTTTTCATATTACAGGTTTGAGTAAACTTGTGGATTTTATCTTCATGCATCATCTCTATTATATTAGTGTTAATCTTCTTCTATCCATTTTATTTCAAAGAAAGTAGATCAGTGGTTAGTTTTAGGTGTTGTGCAAAGGGAGCTGGCCCTTCAATATAGAGTTTCACGTCTCTGATAGGTTACCCACAACCTTAAGGTGTTTCCATGTTACATAAAATTAAAGGAGTTTAGATTAGACCTCCTTATGGTGAAAATTTCATTGATAATATTTTTAGCACACCCATTGGGACCTCATGGTCTAATAAGTTGTCAAGGTAGATGTCGATCTTGGTAAATTTGAAGTTGTAAAGCTTCCTTCATGTAATATATATAAACTTCATCACTCATTGGCTATTGATTGTGGACTAGTACCTATTTTTAATTTATAATTTAAGGACAAGATCATATAATAAAAGTATTTCATTTGAAGTTTTAGAGCTAACTTACAATTTAGCTAGAACTAAGAGGTTTACTAATACACATCCATACTCCGAGAAATCTATTGTTGCTCATATACCTATTAGGATACTTTTCTTGGTTCTCATTTTCAATATGGAATGCCCAAGGAACCTTCCATTTGTTTCCTTCAATGGCCATATTACTTTATCACTTGGTCACTATGATGACATCTTATGTCATCCCTCAAAATTGTGCCTTCATATATGGGAGAAGTTGCCACTTCTCTTATTGAACACATAAGAAACATTGCCAAATTTTACAACATACAGAACATCATTGAGGAGAAAATTTAAATAAGGATATTGTCTATTTATTTCAATGTTAAGGCACTTTATTTTTATGGTAATTTGTCTCCTAGCTCCATCACTACATGGGATGAATTGGATTATACCTTGAGAAGGAGATTTGAAGATAAATTTGATCACTTATCATTGACCATGCAACTGACTACAATAAATAGATCACCTCAAGAGTCCATACAAGACTTCAACACAATATTCCAAAGACTTGGGATATGATCCCAATATTGGTAAGGTATACTACCCATCATTATATTTTATTACCTCAAAGCTTTCAATAGTGATATATCCATGATGATTCAATCCATTTGAGGGGATACGTTGCCTAATGCCTATGATACTATTATAAGGGATGAGAATTGACTTATTTAATCTATGAAGATATATCCTAGACCTCCCATGCATTTATTTTTTTATGTTCAAACTCTTACACCTACCATTGCTCCCATTCCCACACCCAAGCATAAGCAAGTTACCCCTAATCAACCAAGTAAGCAAAAGGAGGAAGATTTGATCAAGGCTCTTAGATAAGAGGTTCAAACTATTAAGAGGAAAAAATAATAGCAATAATTGAGGTATTTTCATGTTCCTTACCATCCCTATCTATCTTATCAAGATCATAGACAACCTTTTCAAAGTCAATACCAAGGATAAGGGCAACTAACTCAAGTGAGGCTACACAATGGAAAAAGTAATAATGCTCCTTATACTTCCAAAATAATTTTCCATATCCAAAACAATATTTTACAAGATAATGGAAAGCATCCTTAATGAGATCAGCCTCATGACTATTTCTCTTATACAAATTATGCATTCAATCAAGTATATATGGCTCAATGGGGAACAATGCCTTTCATGACTCAAGAAGTCATGCATAGTGAAGAAGAGAACAATGGAGGATATTCTCAATAAAATTCTACCTTGATGAACTACTATTAAGAGGACTCATGTGCATTCAACTACCAAGGTAACTTGAACATTGGATCAAAATCTATAGCTACAAATACAAGGTCAAAGAAGAGAGCAGTTAAGGAAGTATAAGCGACAAGTGGTGGTCCAAACATGAAATATCAAATACTTCAAGGATTAGTTATGTAAAATATATCCCCTATGGCTTAGGTAAGCTATAAATCTCAAAATTTTAAAAATCCTTCTTTGCCTTCTCCTATGCATCAAATGACATGAGCTAGTGGTAGTGCTATAGCTTCTAGAGTACATGAAAAAGTTGGAATATATAATATGAATATTGTTGAGAAAATTAAGGAATATCATGTAAGCATACCAATGTGGGAAACATTTTCCATTTTGGAACAAAGAGACATGCTCCAAAATGATCTCTCCAAGCTCAATGCATTAGCTAGGTAGCCTAGTGAAAGAGGGGTAGTCTTGATAAATGAATTGAAAACCAAGGAAGGGAAACCAATAAAAATTTAAAAAAAAAAGTATAAAACTCCTCAATTTTACCTCTCTATCATCATTAGAGACTCACTAGTCCATACTTTTTTATTGATAGTGGAGAAAGTACAATAGTAATGCCTAAATAGGTAGTAAAAAAGTTGAAGTTGAAGTATGAGTAACATTCCAAAGGGGTGTTGTAGCTAGATGGATTAGCTACCAAAATAGTTGGCATCATCAAGGGTTTACATTTGACCATCCATGTTTGTCCTACATTTTATAACTCTCAAGATGTTTTGGTTGTAGATGTGCCACCTCACTTTGCCCTTTGCTTGTCAAGGGACTTTACTACTAAAATTGGGGGATACTTGACTTCATATTTAGTCCTATATGGAATTTAGGATCAATTATGGTGCTAAGGTATCTATCAATTCTGATCGTTTATCAAAATTGCATGTAAATCCCTATATTCCTAACACATCAAACACAAACTTCAATATCAATGAAGAGGGAGACTATCTTAATGATCAAGAACCTTTAACATCTCTTGATGACATAGCTGATCTCTACATTGATGAGTGGGTAGCTTATAAACATGGGTTTTATTCATACAATATCATTGAAGAAACCAATATGGTCACATATATCATTCAAGAAGAATATGATGAGTTCTATGAGGTAATTTTTGATGATGCCCTTCAACAAGCTACATGGGGTAACTATTTTTATCATTTGGATGGTGATGGTTATATTTTAAGTGTAATAAAGAATACTAGTCAAGAAAAAGATGCAATTTTACCTACCCAAGACGAAGAGATTCATGAAAATGGAATTCAAGTAGAATGTGATGATGTATGGCAGCAATATCATGCCATAATGCAAGAGTTTGAACAAATAAGTAGGCATGCTCTTCCTCAAATGAAACATGGGCTAGATGATGAGGTCAATTATGGATCTAATGAGCATAATGAAGAATGTGAGATCCAAATCAAACATAAATAAACCTTGGAAGATGGTTATCAAGCCAAGCTATAAGCTTGTGTGAATGAGGAACAACATAGGCATCAAGTTGATCTTGATGCACTTATAGATGTGTTTAGTAAACAATAAGACAAACTTGGTGATTATAGACATCATTCATATCATATTTTAAATGAAGGTGAAGTTGAGAAGAGTTTCATGATCTCTAGAAATATATTGATAAGTGTTAGAGGAACACAAAAGAAAATAGGTAGGCTGAAATGTCAAGCAATCCTAAAATAGATATGAAAGGATTATTCAAAGGAGTCTCATTTGATGCACTTGAAACTAGCAGAGGCTTCCAAAAAGGTAAGCCAATCGATCACCTTCACAATCAAGTTTTCTTTGACAATCATTGATCACATGGTGATTTGTTCTCATGTATTAGTTGTGAATCTAAAAAGATTATTTTTGACCCTAGTTGAATAAATATGATCTATTTCATCACTTCAAACTTGTTTTGAGGTTTGTACATAATAGGTTAGGTGTGTTTTTTTTAGTGTATATTGAGTGGTTTTCCCTAAATGCCTTTGGCATAATGTGTTTGTTTTTTTTTGTTTAGTTTGGTGTGATTTTGAGTCTTCTATAGGTATGCCAATTTTGGTTTGTAGCTTAGGGGTGACTCTATTTCCCAATGGGAGGATAAGGCCACTAATCTATTAGCATTATAGGCATACTACCCCTATGAATCACCAATTTTTGACTCCAAGTCAAAAATGGTCAACCCCTATAGGTTGAAACTTTTCATAGGGTTATTAAAAATTATAAATGATCTTGCAAATGTCTTGTAATGGTCTTAAATGGACTTCATGTGGTCACATTAGTCATTATCTAGATTTGTCCAAGGTTTGGTCTCATGTGTACTTTTCTAGTCCTAGGGGTCATTTATAAGTTATTGGTGTTGTTAAGCATGGTAAAAGGTTTGGCATGGTATTGATTCATTATAAAATGTTCTTTAATGTATTTTTAAAGATATATTGTCATGTATTAACCTTTTACTATGTTGATATGCACCACAAAGTCATTTTGGTCACCTTTTGAGCTAATTTGGAGAAGTGGTACATAAAAATCCCAAAGGAAAAAAATTTCAAGAAGATTCATAGTATACATAATGTTAGATAAGGGTTAGATATAGTCAAAGACTGACAAACTTGTAGTTTAATGCCCAAATTGAGGAAAATACTCCTTTACAGGAACTTTTTGGCACTTTTATATCCTTAAGAGATAAACTTGTAGGTAAAAATAGTTTTAGAGAGTCTATTGGTCTAAAAGGTCAGTTTCAGGCTTTGGATAAAGTTTCAAGTCCAACAGATGCATTATACACTCTCTCTCCTCCATCACTACCTTCAGAAGCTCAGAAATACAAAAATTAAATGCATGGTATGACAGAGAGAGAGAGAGAGAGAGAGAGAGAGAGAGAGAGAGAGAGAGAGAGAGAGAGAGAGAGAGAGAGAGAGAGAGAGAGAGAGAGAGAGAGAGAGAGAGAGAGAGAGATTTTGAAGATGAAACTTTTTAAATTTTTATGGGTCCTAATGAGCTTAAATTTAGTGGAATTGGATTATATATTAATGTCCCTTACTTTATGAAAAATCATTAAGAGTGACAACATGTCACTATGCCTTGTTCATTCAAATAGTGTCTAGTTTTGCTCTTGTTTCTTCATGAAATAATTTGATGAAAGGAAATGGTTTTTTAGAGATTTTTGAGAGGATAAAACGACCCCTTTCATGGTATTTTAATCAAGAAATTTAACCTTGTCTTGTGTTTTCAATAAGGTGAAAAGTGTCTCAAGTGTGTGAGCATATCACCCTTATGCATGTTTGGTTGGTTAACTTGAAGTATTTACACTTGCATATAAGTTTCAAGTGTCTCATATTTCATGGAGGATCTCTCACCTTCATAAGATTCATGTGATCCTTGTATACAGTCTCCAAGTGTCTTGGTCTTTGAAAGCATAGGCTATGTTCATAATCAACCTTTTCCAGGTCTGAATATTATATTTGATTCAATTGGAAATGAACATAAATTATAAATCATGAGATTCACTATTGAACATGTTTTAAATCCAAGATAGTGAAAATGGGACTCGATACACTCTCCAACACAAGACCTTGACAAGTTCAGTCACTCATAGGTTTGTAGACCTAAAAGTGAGCATCCATGGGTCTAAGTTCATGTTGAAGGAATTTTAGTCATGGATTAGTGTGGTATAGACTTATAAATACCATGTGAATTTGATATAATTCACTTCCATCACCAAAAACATGAATGAAGAGACCCTAATCTTTATGCACAAACTTTAATACAAGACGACTGAATACATAATCTGTACATACCAATGAGAAAATTAAGATTGTATCGTGTTTAGATAAGATCTACAAGATATTGAGAGATGACATATACTAGTACAAAATTTAACAAAAAGACAAAGTTTCACAAGGATTAAGAAGTGGCTTACCATCCTATACAATAAAAATAAAGAACTATAGGTGATAGACTTGTAGGTCCTCATTTTGGACTAAAACCAATTGTCTCACCAAAAGGAGTTGGGTAAAAACATCACCATATATATAATGAGAGAAAAGGCACAAACCAATGAATATGTCTCATATAATTGATATCTGTAAGGGGTTGAAGTAACTAAAGTCATAACACTAAAAGTGCCTACAGGTCAATACTCATGCACATGTCTGAGTTTCAAGATAAGAAGATAAATATTTTTAATATGCTATGAGATGATCAATGGAATTTGTAGGATAAGGAAAAAGAAAATTTTATTGAAATTTAGTAATTTCAATTGCTAAAGACCTAGTTCAATCAGGACAATGTTCAAGGCTTAACACTCATTTTCATAAATAGTCATCTACGATCATGTGATAGACATAAGGAGAAAATAAGTGAATGTTTGGAGAGATATAGGGTTTGGAAAAATTCAAAGGGTTATAAAATTTCAATAATAGAACAAAGTAATTGAATTTTCAAAAATTATGATGGATGTCCTAAAACACAGGATGCATTTAGACCATCCTAGTGACCACCTACAGGTCTGCTAGAAAGATCAAGCTAACTTCAAGTTTGGAGAGTTGGTTGAATATAAACGAATAAAAATGGGTATACCTATAGTGAATGGATAAGTGAGTGAAACCATTTGAGATTGGGTAAAATAAAAATAAATTTCAAAGAATAAAAAGACCAAACATGGCTCTCTAGACCATGCACACATAGTCAAATGGATACACAAGCTTGTCTGCCTTGGTAAGAGAAAGTTGTTTGTTTAGAATGAAGAGAGGAGGTCTATTAGAAAACTTTAAGGAATTAAAATAATTTTGAGATGGTTCATGATGATAATATGACTCCATATAGTCCTCAAATCCATCAAAAAGTGAATGGAATGTTGATAAGCCATGTTTAGGCCAAACAAGCCTAAGGTCATACACATGCCTATATGGATAGTCAAAGAAATGATGGCCTAAAGGGTTGGAAAATTAGATATAAATGAATTTTAAGGTGTGAAATAAAATTATATACCTTGTAATACCATTCAAAGTTAGAATAAATCAATAAAAGTGGCACATGAACCTACAGAGTCTCCTCAAGATTCACAAGGTGAATGATTGCATTGCAACTTTATCTCAGGATGAGACAAATATTTAAGTCTAGGAAAGTGTTGGATGAAGAATGGAGCTTGGTAAAACCATGAAGTATAATAGAAGGACACATGTACAAATTATATGATTTTGTCTTTTGTATAAATTTTTTATGTACTCAGGCTTCTAAGCCTAATCAGACAATAGAAGAATGCAAAGATACTTTCCTTTTGTATCTCAAAAGGTTGGAATGTGAAGAGACAAAAAAATTGTAAAATACTATATGTAGCACTTTGCTATAATGGAATACAGTTCTAATTTGTTGATAGAGATTAATAAAATTATTCTGTTATGGTTTTCCTAATCTTCTTTTATGTATGGTTGATGCACAGTGAGTTCTCTCTTTTACCTTAATCTGTTATTGAATGATATGGTATTTATGTTATGTCTTCTATTAGTATCTATTTTTATTTTTTCTCTTAGGTTCATATTTGTACATCATAGATGGTAAGCAATACTATCTTCTCTTCTACACCTGTTGATACTCTCCATTGTCCATTATTATCACTGTAATTATCATGTTCTCGAGTATTTCCAAGAACATTTGCTAATAATTATATTTTTTCTCTAGTAATTGTGCTTGCTTTCTTTGTGATTGGGTGTAAAGTTATGAATTTACTTATGCAAGGTCATATAAAAAAATATAATCATTTATATTACTTGTTTAATGTGCCTGATGATTAGTGTATTGCATATGAAGAAATGCTCAAATATAAAAAATAGGATAAAACCCATTATTTGCTTATCATTATGATAATGAAATAACTAATGATGAAAACACAAGTATAAATGAGCAAGGAAATGATCATGGCATTTTTTCATATAGTTATGAGTGTTATTATATTCCTCTTGGCTATGTGGATCCTAGTTTTCTTATTTATCATATTTCTAATGATGAAGGGTCTAAAAATTCACGCATGATAACTATTGTTAGTGCATTACATAAGGGTAATAAAATAGATGATAAATAGGTTAGAATTCATAATGTTTCATGCATACATTCTTTACATTCATAAAAAATTGAATGTTCTCCAATTTTCAAAGATGCAAATATAAAAAAAAATGAATGTTCCACTCCTGTCTCATATGATTCAAACATTGATGAAATCGAGTGTGTTCATTATTTTCAAATTGATACTCATGTTGAGAATCCTCTCCCTTCTTTGGATGAGTTGAATGAAAATAATGAAATTCTTTATTTTTACCTAACTTTCAATGAATAAAATGCATATACAAGTTGATCTCCTTTCTTGCTTAAATGGAAAAATGAATTTATGTTCATGATAGTCCTAATAAATTAGCTACAATAGATACCTTGTGTGGAGACACAATTAAATTTATAAGTACATTTGATAAAAATACAACTGAAACTTGCATAATTAATTCTCCTAGTGTTACAAATGAATTAGAAAATGTTTGTTTTCCTCCCTCCTTTGCCTTTACTAGCTCAAAAAGAGCATGTGTTTACAAGTGAAGTTCCTTCCCCTACTCCTATTATATGTCAAAAAAATTCAAAACACATAACACCTTTCAATGATGATGATATAAACCTTCTTTCTATCCAAAATGATAAAGTTATCTCCTTAGCCATTGATATTCCTCTACCAATTATTACACAACCATGTGACGATCATATTTTAGAAGTTGCTCATGAGTATATCCTTCCTATGTTTCATATAAATGGTAGTTTACAACCTCTAAGAAAATATTCAATTTATTCACCACTTTCTAATTGTGATATGTTATCCATAATAACTACCATAGGATATCTTCAAAAAAAAATTCATACCCTTAAGTTGCAAGTTTCTCCTCATGAGGCCACATTTTAGAAAAATATGTTAGGAGAACAACCTCTTACTTGAGATGTGTTAGAATCGCCTTAATTTTGAAAACATTCATTCCTAGTTTCTCCTCATTCAATGGTCAAAGAGATACCAATACTCATTTGAAATATTATATACATTCATTTTAATAATGGGCTAAGGATATTTACCTACTATTAAAGGGCTTCCATCGAATTTTAGCTCAAGAGGATCTAGATTGGTTTTATAGCCTCCCAAATAGTTCCTTATCAACATTATAGAAACTTGAAGATGTGTTATTTATTATCTAAATTTCATTGATACACCTTATCAAAGTTACCATTGAGTACTAACATAGGATGTGAATGACTCCACTCAAGATTATGTTATTATATTTAAGGACATATTCTATTTTTAAACTATATGCCCTCAAATCAGGAAGTGCAATTTATACTTAGTAGGTGTATTATTTATCTTCTCAGAGAAATATAATTACATAAAACCTTTCCCTCATTTTAAATTTTATATTGGGATGTGTGTAAATATGCATTTTATTTAATTAATATAAAAACCAAGTTACCTAATTCACCATCTAAAGGCAAACATGGTATAAATAACACTTTCAAACCAAACAACCAAACTAAGAAGGGTCATGAACCAATTAAAATGCCCTCTTCGGTACATAAAAATCATACCAAATAAGAAACAATAAAATTATTGAATAAAGGAAAGGATCATACTTAAATAATACCTCCTATAGCCAAACCATATGCCTCTAAAAAAAGGCAACCAATTCAATTCGATTGGTATAGAGATAGACCATATGACATATTTTTTAGATTATTGGATAAATGAATGATAAAGCTTCCTATTAATTCTCATTACCCATCACACCTATTTGAAAAGGTAAGAGGACAACACTTTTTCACTTACCATCATATAAACAGGCATCGAGATAATGCTTGTTTTATTCTTGAACTAAAGCTTACATAGTTAGCCAATTAGGATATTATTATATTTATAAAATACATATCTACACCTATTTCACACAATTATTATATAGTGTATTCTAATAGGTTAGAGATATACCATGATACTCCTTTAGAAGATCACGTGGTCCATCAACCTTCACAAAAGGTGACCACTAATATATTTCTTTATCCTAGTGTGCCATCTCCCAAAACTAATCTCTCCCACATTGATCCCACCAGTAATAATTGTTCATTCAGGGCCTTCATAAAGAGACACGGGGAGAAGGTGAAGCTACACACCAAAAATGGGTACCTAAAAAAATACATATATATTCACAATTTATTTATACATATACTTTAGATTAAGAAATAAAAACAAAACCAATAGTTCCATTACCACATGATCATTACAATCGAGCTTGCTTATTTCCATCCATATTTCATTGCATATGATAATTTATTCATTACAAATATAAAACAATAATTTCATTACATGGAAATATTTTTTATATAATTTACCACATCCAAACATACACCATGAAAATAAATTAAAGTAACATATACAAAATAAATAAAGAACTAAACATACACTTTTCATGTGAAGCAAGGATACCAAATTCAAACTTACCAAAAGAACATGATATAATTCCTAATTATAATAAACAAATATTTAGATATCAAAATCACCTAAACATGTTCCTATTACTAATACTTCAAAGAAACCATAGATCATGATGGATTATATAGAAACATATATTCTACCTATACATGTTCCTTGGTAGTACCACCAATTTATTGAACCAGGTTCCTAGTGTGAATATACCTATGAACATCCATTGGATGAGATAATAGGATAGTTCTTTATTTTCACATATTCAAAAAATACCAAAAAAATTAAAAACTTCAAAAATCCAAAGTATTTTAAGCATTCACATATTATATTATCTCCTTGAAATATATGTTGTTTATTCCACGTTGGTAGCTGACATATCAGTATGTCCTATATACACATGTGTTTCACACATATTTTGAGTACAATTCAAGAATACATAGATACATGATCTATGTAGTTTTGGATGTTTTGATTTCCCTCTACTCATGTCACTAGGATGTTGGGGAAATCCACCTATATGATCATGATACATCTAGGTTAACATCATTATATGATTTTTTTTACATTATTATGTTTGAACTCATATATATACTTGCACATGCCCTTATCCACACTTATCTCTTTCATAGTGTGCTTGAGATTCTATGTACTTGACATTTTTTACTAACACATGTATCCAAATACTAGTATGATATGTTTTTATTGGTTTCTTATGCTTTCATCTATGCACTTCCTTGAGTGTCTTGTCTTGATAATGTCTTGTTTGTTGAGAATTTGGATATGTCTCATTATTTGTGGTCCCCATGCCTTTAATTATTTCTTTGAAATTTGAATATGTCATTACTTATTGTATGGAAAATGTAATATATCATTCTTGATTTTGTGTACATTTGACTAAGTCATGTCCATTCGATTGTGTGGCATTTAAACATGCCCCTATATGCAGTCTCTTTTGACCATTGTCTTTTGATTTGATTTTGAGAGATCTTGTGTGTGCTTGATTTCTTCATGATCTTGTAATGTTATTACCTAGACATTTCCATCATATTTATCAGGCATCTTAAGCCTTGATGTAATCAGATTCTATGCACTTTAATGATACATTTATCTAGACATGTTCTCATTTATGCTACATGGTTCATTCACAGTTATATGGTTATATTATCCTTTTAAGGTGAGATAACTACCAATTTATATTTTCCCTCCATTAAAAGGGGGGAATATTAGTGAGGGCACGGCATAGAGGGATGTATTACACATAGTCAGTTTTAGATTCGATGGGGGCACATTTTGGAAAGGATTTCTCCACACTTACTCGGTATTCAACATCTCTAGATTATAGTCAGGCCATGTTTTGGAAATATGTCCTCCACATTAGCACGTATCAATTTTTAGTTTTAGATTATAATGGGGACATGATTTTAAATCATGTTATCCACACTTACATAGTTGAAAATTGGCTAAATTGCATAATTATGTGATTTAGATACACATTTATTTCATAATTCTATACATTGGTAACAAATAATTTTACCATGAGACACATCTAAGGTGCATATTCTATCAAATATGTGCCTAATATTTAAAAATCAAGTCTTTTTTAGATTCAAAACACTTTCATGGACTATTAGTACCAACTAAGTTAGATTTTTAAAGATTATATTGAGCCAGTCTACTAGAGTCATTGGTTCACTTTTTGCTTTGGTTGAGATGATTAAATCATGAGAAATATTGAAAGGTTTATAGTTGTACTTGATTGTATCATCTAATCTCACCAGTTTGATTACATGATTTGACCTAGTTTACTCACATTTACTAGGTTATAAGTATGATTGGGTTACATGATTGAGCTAGTCTCAATTTCTAGGTGGCAATCCACCTTTTCTCAAAGGTTGGGGGAATGTGTACTCTCTCTCTCTCTCTCTCTCTCTGCTTAGATATATGCACTTTCCATATTCATATTTATCCTGATCTTAAGTTTTAGTGATTCACAAAGATACATCTTTAAAATGAAATTTTCAAAAGGAAAGATGGTCGCATCAATACATAGGTGTACTCATTAACCTTTCTCTCTCTCAAATTAAATCATTTCAATACTTTCATTTTTAGATTATATGCACTAATTATATACTGTAACATGATTTTGGTTGTATGTAAGTCACTAATAAAGCACTCAAGTTGGACTCAAGTAAATATAAGGTGTGCTATACACACTCATGTATGCATTCCTTTATTTTTAACTATAAATTTAATTAATATATTAAGGGGGATAAATATAGATGATATTTATGAATTATATAATACCTCGGTCGTATACACATAGAAAACTCAAACCTTGGTTGTTCATCTCAGTTTTAGACTTTTTCTACTTTCATAAGTCTTTCATTCACTCTCTTTTGCCCATTAGCCTATTTATGAGTCCAATTAGACATATGTTGATGACCTAGGCCTTTTATCTTTCCAAAAATTCTCAAAATTTACTTATGTTGGACCTCTACAAGTTCTAGACCTATACCTAATTTTTTGCTTCTTGGACACTTACAACCCAATCAGACACCTATGTCAATGCAAGTGTCCTTACCTGATGTAAGTGTCTAATGCCTTTAAGTCATATAATTTGAAAATGAAATGTATCCTAATGGTCATAATAAATAATATTATGTGAGATATACTCCTGATAGGAGTAGTATATATGTATGACCACTCCTCATTCATTACCAACCTAGAAATAACATAAAGAAACCAAAACAACTTAACAAAGGTATCTTATCAAGCATTAAATTGAGAAAATATTACTTATTTTCTCCTATTTCCATAACAATATTAAGGAAAACACATCTATGGGGTCAACATACTGAAAGAACACCTGAGAGATATATTTTCTAAATTACAAGCTAGGTCACTATTGTAATTACTTATCACACATTGCATGATTCACACACAAGCCAACATGTAGGAGAGAGCTACATAAGTTTGAGGCCTTCTTCAAAGTATTGGATATGTAAGAAATAATCATTGATAGAGGGGTATTTGGATAGCTTGATATGATAAGCCCATTAACTCATTTTGACCACAACTATGAAGGTGAATAACTAGGTTTTTATCATTTGACAAGGAGTGATAATCCATTACACAGATCTGAATGTGCTAGAGGTAAGACAATGACAAACCTAAAAGCATCTAGCTGGTCACATCATATTTCAGTATTTATTATGTACTAGACACCTCATCTAATCTATACATTAAAATTGATACAACCATCCTAATTTGATGTGAGTATGCAACTACTGAGACACCTAATTTAGAATTTGGTAGTTACTATAGAATATTCTTTTAATTTGATTTCTACCAGTTCTAGATCTATATATGTATTAATATCAAATTCATCTAACTATCTAGTTTTCATTATCGTTACAATATCTAACATAGTTGTACTTTTCATTTTAAGCATATCTTAACATAATAAATTTAATATATGTTCTATTTGAGTTTTGAAAATAATTTTCCAACTATAGACCTATTTATCACCCTTATGCTTATTTATTTCTATATTCTTGACCTTGTTTACCCCATAGTAAGATCCTTATCTGATTTACGGTTAAACACCTAGTTTATCAAGGTCTTCAACTTAGGTAACACATTCTTCATATCTGGATTTCTCAACCCAAGTGTCATGGTTGTTCTATACTAGAGTCCTTCAAATATATCTTCTCTAATTACCCCAAAGACAAATATTCTTGTAAATGGATCCATATGTCCTTTTCTAGACCTTCCACCCAAAACCATTCTCTTGGAGAATGGCCTAATTTTTGGATAATGCTCAATGGTTGGCATATATAGATTTCCTACGTAATTTATTTAAGGATGTTACATTATTTCAATTATAGAAAGTTATAAATTCAACTTCTTTTAATAATGAAAAATCATCTTGTCTCTTATCTATTAATGATAAGGTTATTTTTATCTTTTCATCTATTATGCAAATCTAAACTCAAGTAAATAAGGTTATTCTTGAATTCCAACACCTACAAGAGTTTCTCAACCATTAGGGGAGTGTTCTTTGTACTATGAGTCATGGCCTTTTGGACCATCAAGCACATGGATCTCCTCCCACAAACCCCCATCATTGGTGAAGTTGCTCATGTAATAAAATTTACTTCTTCACTCATCCTTCTGATTGAATGGGTTCGAGTATGCTTCTACCTCCTAGAAATAATAATAATAATAATAATAATAATAATAATAATAATAATAATAATAATAATAATAATAATAATAATAATAATAAGTTATGCATAGTAATAGGACTATAAGAAATGTACATTTCAAATAAGAAATTTCATTATAAAAATGATATAAAACATAAAATATATAATTTAGATTATAAATATCTTTCCCTTGACAACTTGTTACTATTGAGTAGAATAATGATCTTGTTTGTACCTTTGAAATCAGGGTTAGAAAAAAAATCTACAATTAAATCATAAAATAAAATGTTGTGACGATTTTTAAAGAGACCATATGTTGAATCATCTCTCTAACAAATAAAACTATACATCTTTAATCATCACAATAAATAAAATTCTCTATCAATATAATTTTAATCGTTTCAATATTTATTTATAATTTTGTATCATCTTAAAAAATTCTTAATTTTTTTCCACTTATATTAATCTATCTTTGATTGTTCTTGAATATTAATAAATTTGTATTTATTTCTTTATTTTTAACTTTAAAAACATACAATATATTTTTATAGATAAAAATTGATAATACATGTACAATCAAAAAGTAAAAATACTTCAGAAATCAAATTCTGATCCCGATCGAAAATTTAGATAATAAAAAAATAAATAACTAAACATTTTTCTGAAAGAACGTGTAATTCGCTTTGTCCAACCTTGTCCTTTACCTTTGATTTGAGCTGCTCTTAACGATCAACCCGAGCTCAATGTTGCATACCATGGTTTTTAATTATTTTAGGTACACCCAAGATTTTGATCAATTAAATCATCCTCAAATTTCTCTGAGTACCCCACTCCCATTTTCTTTTATATAAATGATCACAGGCGAAAATATCCTTATCTAGACAAATAATTTCCTCTCTTTACGCTTTCATTTTTCTTTATCATAATAATTCTATCAAGATTTATATCAATCCGTATATTTTTAAAAAGATTTCTAACTATCCATATATTTTTAAAAGTTGAAGGCGACTCCAACGGCTGAGCTTCACGTCTTGTCCTAACCTCTGCATGCGACAGACGAGCATTTTTGTTTTTTTCTGTCACCACTGTAGACACCGAAATCGTGTCGACTCTCCTGGTCATCCCCGTTTTCTTCTTCTTCGCCTATTTAACCCTTGCCAACCACTTTTTTCCACTAGCCTCGACCCTGGCAGCATGTAAAAATGAGCACAGAGCTAAAGCTAGACTCTATCCCCATTGTGCATCTGCCGACAACGGTCGTTACCCGGCCGACGTCGCCGACGTCGGTCACTTATCGGCCGACGTCGGCAATTCTGCCGACGTCGGTCACCTTACCGTTACCCGTTTTCAGTTATCATTCGATTCCCAATCGGTTTCCCGATCGGTTATCGAACCGTCTCTCGAACCGTTCCTCGCCTTCATCAGCAAAACCATTCGAATCAATCAATCAATTAATCAATCAATCAAACCCCCGAACTCTGACATACACAAAACTCTGGCAATCAATCAGCTTTGGCGATCAACCCACTCTAGCATTCAACCAATCTGCATTCGCTTCGATCAACTTACGGCAACGCTTCGACAACTTCAACCATGGCTTTATCATGTCCTCTGACAGGTAAGTATTTCCTCTGTTTGTTTTATTTCTTTCTGGTTATTATTTGTTTGTTATTTCTATCATCTCGGATCTTCAGACCGTAGACCTGAGCCCTGAGTCCCTTCCTTAAATCTCTGCTCACTATCCCAGTCTATAACTCCGTCCAGACTCGACCAAAACCCCCAGAGCCTGTCCCGACCTTGACCAGACCCTATCCCAACTCTGTCAGACCTTCTGCAACTCGTCCAGACTCTATCCAGAACTTGCCCCGACCGACGCCGGTCACCACCCCTACCGACGCCAGTATCTTAACCGACGTCGGCACCTTTCCGACCAACACCGGCACCACAGAGACTGACATCGGCGACTGCACAGAACATTTTACTTCATTATCAGGTACGCATTTTATTTTCTGTCCTTTATTTCTGTCATTTTATCTTTCATTATATCTACTTTAGTCCAATATTCTGCTTTTTTATCAGTGGGTTGATATCCTTCTAGGAAGTCTTCGTACTTCCGGGATCGGGCGTTCGCTTGACAGCCCACCATATCTTTGACTAACGTTTTTCCGTGTTTTAGTCTCTTTTCTTCTCAGGTGTCATTCTTCCACAGCCAAAGAGGAGAATCTTCCAACGTCTGATTTCGGTGCGCACGACTTTATCAGTTATCTTCTAGCTTTGACCATTTCTTTTAGTTTCTTATTTCTTCTTTGAATGTAGAAAGCAATTTAGCATAGAAACAACCACAGTACATATCTTGGCATTTTTATATTGTTCCGCGACTAGCTGCAATCTACCCACAGAAATATACCCATTTGCAGTTTTACATAAGGAAAAATATATATAACCAAACAAAAAAAGCAGCCCATTCAATCTCATAATAGCCATTGTTACAGTAGAACGTCCAATAATAGTAATTCACTTCCGTATTCTCTTAGAAGGCTACTAGAGAATCTCCTCCCCTGCAACAGCATCAAGACGCCTCAGATATATGCTTGTCAGTTCATGAACCTTGTAACTTTTCTGGACTTATATTAATGATAATATGCTGCAGGACCCACTTTTTATAAAGAAGATGTGTTTCATGGCAAGAACACATGAGTTTATCAATAATATAGGCTTCTGATATATAGTTGTCAGATGATCAACTTTCAGTGACAGTTCTAGACTGATATTAAAGAAAATATCCTGCACGCCCCACTATATTTCTAGAAAAATATCCTTCACCACAAGAAAATACAAGGTTGCAATTTTATGAGATTTCCTATATATGAAATCATAACTACAAGAAAAATACGCACTATCTATGCAATGAGTAACAATCTCGTTTGATTAATGGAGAAATCATACAGTTCCTGCGATTCATGTACTCCTCCTTTGTATGAAAAGCACAAATACAAGTCAGGTCTTTATAGAGCTTATGTATGCCTCCACTTGCTGCTTTTGTTAAGTTTCTTCACTTATCGTTTATTGTGTTCCCTGGATGGATGTTATGTGTCAATATGGATCATCTCATTCTGCTGTGAGCTTTGGTTTTCTTTACAATGGGTTCTTTATCAGAACCTGAAATGGCAGTTGGTTGAATATAGAGCATACCCAGAGAGGCTTGCATGCAGGTGGAAACCATCACTTCCATTACCACCTTTATTATGAGTAGAGTCAGTACCATTAGATTTTGTCTTATTTATCAAGATTCTAAAATATCGCTTATGATTATTTGTGGTCCAGATATAGTGGAGAATCTGCTTCCAGGCTTCCTCCTGTAGACATAATTATCACAACAACAGACCCTTTTAAAGAGCCTGCTATATTGACAGCCAATACAGTTCTTTCGGTGCTTGCATTAGATTACCCAGTTGAAAAATATGCATGTTATGTCTCAGATGATGGTGGGTCTCCTATTACTTTCTACTCTCTGGTCGAAACCTTGGAGTTTGCCAAAAAATGGGTGCCCTTCTGCAGGAAGTTCAATATTGAGGCAAGGGCTCCCTTTATGTATTTCTCCAAGAAACCCAAGTCTTCTGACCCAAATTTTCTACAAGATTGGGAATGCATGAAGGTACTAAAATAGCTAAAGTTTTTTCTACAACGAAGATTGTAAGATAAGAAAAGGATGATTTTTCACATCCTTTAGGCCTGGATGGTCTGTAGAACTAGAACCGATTAAAATAATATTTATATATCTTTTTTCTATTAGGTAGGTGTTAAAACATAAGTTTGTTAATGCATCCCCAAAGCTCGTTTGACTATCTTAATTTAGGATTTCATATACTAGACTATAACTGGAATATAACAAATGATTTATGTAAGAAACATTGAACATAGCTACTTTTGTTTTTCAGTATCAATATGAAAGTCTGAAGAGAAGGATTGCTGAAGCATTGGAGACAGGACAAGTTCCGTTGGACTCTGTTTCTGAGAACGATGTTAATGGTTTTGTGGATAAAAGCTCAGACATTAAAAACCATTCAAGTATTGTGAAGGTGAAAGAAAATTAGGAGAAAGCTAAAAATACCCAAGTTTGTAACGTTATGTATTTTTGTTCAAATTTCTATGCCCTCTAAGGTACTGTTATATTTTTAAAACAGAGTGCGCTCTAACTCAGAAGTTTCTTATGTATATGCAAAGGTTATTCATGAAAACAAAGTGGGTCAGGGAAATGAAGGTGATATTCTACCACACCTGATATATGTTGCAAGAGAAAAAAGACCTAAGGTCGATCATCATTACAAAGCTGGAGCTATGAATGTTATGGTACTAGAATTTTTAGCTTTTTTAAAAATTTAACCATCTACTTGATATGGGCAACCGATATAATTGATGAGAATACAAACACATGCATTTTGTCTTGAATTTTATTAACGCCGTTGTTGGATTCTCAGGCAAGAGTATCAGGAATGATGACGAATGCTCCTTTCATTCTTAATCTTGATTGTGATATGCATGTATGCAATCCAAAAGTCATACGACATGCCATGTGCTTTTACCTAGATTGTGCTTCTGAAAGAGAATGTGGTTTTATACAATTTCCACAATTATTTTATGGAAATCTTAAGGATGATCCATTTGGAAATCAGCTTAAAGTAGTTTTCACTGTAAGTAAATTTTAGTATTGCAATCTATCTAAATTTTAATATTATAAATTTAAATGATGACTAACAAGGGGTTATGGGATTTTTTCAATATTTGTAGACCGTTTTTAAGGGAATGAATGGAATCCAAGGTCCGGTGTATGGAGGAACATGCTGCTTCCATAGAAGAAAAGGGTTATATGGAGTACCACCATCACCACCTGCAGATGAATACTACATCAAAGGAAAATGTCTTGGATTAAATGGAAAAGGTAAGGAGACATTACAAGCAATGTCCAATGAAAAAATTGGGCTTCTTCATGGTTCAAGTAGCAATATGGTTCAAGTAGCATAGAAATTTGTTTCCACTTTATTAGTGAGCTATCTCACTCATCGGCTGAATTCGACAAAAAAATCTTTGTTCTGAAAACGTGTTTGTTCTTTTATTTCTATTCTAACAGAGTTTCAAGATGAGGCCATAAGAAGTGCATTTGGAGAATCGTCTGCCCTTGTAGGATCTGCTCACGCCATTATGCGAGACAATGGATGCCCTCAGGCTTCGTCCCCTTCACTGGCTATAGAGGAGGCCTTGAAGGTTGCTAATTGTAGCTATGAAGCCAACACTGCCTGGGGCAAAGAGGTAGTTGACTTGCAATTTCCTTTCTTTGTTTTATCCTTAAAACAACATCTACCTGTTCTTCTTTGTATTTCAATCCAATAAAGTTTATAGTGTTGAGGTACAGTTCATATAGACTAGTTAAGAGTCAAATTTAAGACCTTTCATTTGTTGCTGGAGTGCTTTACTAATTAAGTTATTGGCCTTCTATAACCAATTCATTGTTGGTTTAGGTATGATTTATTTCCAACATAGAGAACTTATTAAAATATATTTAAAAAAAGAAACTCTGCATGCTTTAAAATGAATGAGTCAGAAAACTCCAAAATAAATGTTTCGTTAGGTGAAATGATGCAATTGTATAGTGCTTAAATTTTCCAACGTTTTGCGCCTCTCTAGTAAACCCTTTATCAAGAATAAAAAAATTTAAAGCCGACACCTTAAATCTTTCTATCTTGATAATGGGTTAAAAAAAAAAACCCCAAAATGTTAGAAAATTTAAGCACTACTTAATTGTACCCCGACGATTCTTATGAATTAATATACTGCAAACAAACAGTCGAAAGATAAAAAGTACAATGATTCTTCAGGTTTTTCGAATGTTGCTGGGAAACCCATATAACCCATATGATTTAGCTCTTAAGGTTTTGCAAATGCTTCAAGAAAACTCATATGGTTTAGTTTATCTTGAAGTCTGGGACAGCAGTCCTAAATGCCATGTCTTCACCTCTCTGAGGATCACCTGAGTCAATCCCAGCTCTTTATCAGACGCTGCCATGAGTGCCAAGTTCAGAATTTAAGGTCATTGCGGATTTCTAAATACGACCCCTGATTTATGTGTTTTACCACTACATTCTCTTACTCTTAGAAACATTGTTTAATACTACCCCTATTAATAAACTGATGCAAAAGTTTTAAATAGACGCACCACTGTATAATTGCTATCTTACATTTGTGGTGGAAATGAATACTAAATAAAGTAAATTAAGAAAAAAGAAAATTTAACCGAAGCAATTTTTTTATATTGTTGGCATATTGCAGGTAGGATGGATGTATGGATCTACTGTTGAGGACGTCATGACTGGGCTGAAAATTCACAGTTTAGGTTGGAATTCTATATATTACGCTCCTGAACAGCCTGCTTTCATGGGGTGTGCACCGGCAAACGGTCCAGACAGTATTGCGCAGCAGAAGAGATGGGCCACAGGATTGCTAGAATTATTAATCAGCAAATTAAGTCCCTTTCGGGGTATAAATAGACAATTGACATTTCGCCAGAGGATGCTTTACGTTTATTCTACTACGTCTGGAATCAGCTCTGTGGCAGTATTATGTTATGCAGTATTGCCTGCCTTGTGTCTGCTAAGGGGGAAATCATTCCTGCCCAAGGTAAGTAAGAAAGAAAGGAATACTGTTAATGCCCGCAAGTAACCAAAGTAGGTCAATGACAATTAAAAAGGTATAACAAATTTAGACTAGCCCAAGAAGATCCATCAAAATATCTCCAGATTAAAAACCACCAAAAATTATTTAAGCTTCCAACCATTAAAAACCATAAAAATAGATAAACATGCAAGAAAAATTAGGTAGAGGAAGAGATATAATGTGAGATCATTTCATTTCATTTCTTTTACCTTGTTACTGTCTATTGTAATATGTTGTATTAGAGTCTCATTGACCTAGTTTGGTCATTTGTGGACATTATAATTACTTTCTTTCTTGCTGTATCTAATGCATGCAAATTGTTATTCATGCAGATTCAGGATCCTCCATTTATAACTGCAACCAGTATATTCCTTTCAGTGTATGGATACAGGCTTTCCGAATATCTTATGAGTGGGTGCTCTGCAAGAGAATGGTGGAATAACCAGAGAATGTGGTTAATAATGAGCTTATCTGCATGGTGGTTTGCACTTTTTGATGTTGTCATGAAGTTGATGGGATTGTCTAAAACTGTTTTTTTGGTAACTCCAAAAGGTACCGATGAAGAAAAGGGTAATGAGAGTGAGTTTACATTTTATTCTTCTCCACTCTTCATTCTACCAACTACAGTGTTACTGATAAACTTGGCAGCTATAATTCAGAAAACTTTGATGTTTGTGGGTGGCAAATATGAGCTCAGAGACAAGCCATTTGCAGAGTATTTTTGCAGTGTTTGGGTGGTGCTTAATTTGTGGTCATTCTTGAAAGGACTGTTTAGAAAGAGAAAATTTGGCCTTCCTTGGAGTGTAGTCATAAAATCCTGTGCTTTGGCACTGTTTATATGCAGAACATGTGCTTATTAAGAAGCCCATGGTGCTGTTAGACGGCAGAGAAGTCAGCCAGCTTATATTATTAAAAGTTTAGCAAACTAGTTTACGAATTTCAGGAAATATTTATTGGAAGTTTATGTAACTTTGCTGTAAATGTTTATTAATATGAATCAAGATTAAACCATTTCTAAAGCCATTAAAACCAATTGTAAATCTATTAATTTAAAATGAAATAAAATATAAGAGCACGAAACCCGAACGGTTATCTTTAGTGTCAAACCAATTAGCTTATTTTGGCAATGAATATAGGAACATTTTACCTGTGTTGTAGTTACCATTTTTCTCCCAGGTATTTTCTACTTGCAGGTTGAATTACACTTTGGCTTGTTGAGTACTGCAATTGATCAAAATCTAAGAAAAAATTAAATATAATATATAGAAACAATCCAATAATAAGATATTCTCACTTTTAATACCTGTAAAATATGATAAAGTAGAAGATACAATACATTATACATTTTAGTACCTATAAAATATAATAAAAAAGAAATACAATACATTTTCTACAAAGAATAAGGTTATTTTAAAAATAATAATAAAATACTTAAAATACTAATTTTAACATTTTAAAATATATAAGATCTTGTGGCACGTCATTATGTCACATTCCTTAAGAGTTTGATCGTATATACTTGTATTGAGTTAGTAATATAAATTTAAGGCATAATTTACACATTTCATATATCTATAAAATATCAAAAACATTTTGTATATGTAGTAACTCAAATTTAGTCATAAATATTTTATAAAATTAGTTTTGATCCACTTTCACTTTAATTGATTTGAGAATTTAATCTTAACCTATTTTGCCACCTCAATCTATCTTAAACACCTATATGAATTTATCTTTTTATGAGTTGCTATCTTATACCTACATAAATGATCTAAATTGTTTAAATCCCCTCCCAAATCCTAAAATTCACAAGTTTTTCTTACAAGACAAGATCGACCAATATGGCTTAATAGTGGTAGTTCCCTATGGATTGATCATGTCCTTCACCTTAGCAATGGCGACTTCTCAAATGTAGACTCTCCCTCATAGATTGGTCTATATTTTTCACACAGGTAGCGTGGAGATTTCCTTTCTTGGATTGCTATAAAGGCACATTTATGTCACATATTCTATCACTTCATAAATTTAAATATTTAGGCATACTTAACACTAGTATACACTAAGCAAAGATTATTTATTCTTCCCAGATCTAATTCTAATCATTTGAAGCAATCTTTATCCAAAGTCAAAAATCTATTTTATCTATGTCAAGCAAAACATTGTGAAGTTTTCATGTCATTTCTAGATGCATACATATAATCACATGAGCACAATAGAAAAAATCACTCTATGTGGAAGAACTATATGAGCTTGGTTACCCTCTTTAGAGTATTGGATATGTAGGTAGTGATCAGTGATCATGGGATTGATTGTGGTCATCTCAACCCATTACACTCTCTCCTTTTTCTATTTGCATATTTTTAGCTATTGCAAGCCTTATTAGATATTCAACTTTAAAAAAGTGATTTTCATGTCATTTGTGCATATCTGAAAGTCAATTTTTTGCATACACATATGTTTTAAGCAACCATATCTGATTTTGTTCTCATTTCCTTGATTTCTCATAGAGGACAAAATCAACCAATAGAGTATAGTAGTGCAAGTTGATCGTCCCCTTCCTAACATTATTGACCATGAGCAATTACACTTCCAATTTCATTGGTAGTTGGGGAATCAACCTGTTATTAGCAGTGCCATCCGTCTATTAGCTTTGCAAAGTTAGATCATAGGTAGTAAACAACTAAGTATTTTTTTGTTCATAGTTAGTCTCCTTTCATCTGATTGTGCTTTGCCAATTTTAGCACTTTTTTTTCCATTCTAATTATTGAAATTTGTATTACAACATTTATTTTATTTCAAATTAATTTTTCTTAACTAAGGTTAATACATATATTATTTCCAAATTTTGATAAAACATATTAGTGAACAACAATTTATTTGAGTATTACTTCAAAAATTTTATCTAGAGTTTAAAAACATTCTTGAGCATCTGACAATAAATTAACTTTATTTGCATCTTGGATCTAATATTTGTCACTATTAGAATTTATTTTAAACCTTAAATTTAATAGCTAACATTGAAAGCACATTATTTTAATTTTGAATCTAATATCTGATACTAAAAGTACTTTCTTTTGATCTTGGATTTGAGGAGAATTTACCAATCTCTATACACAAAAAATATTTCTTTCTAGGATTTAAATTTATTTATCTTAGATGTGATATCTGATTTCCCCTTATCCTATGTGCAAATAAAAAATATATATATTTTTCCTTAGGTTTCACCCTCATTTTACTATTAGGACTAACTTTCTTAAGCTTGTGACCTATTCTCCAACATTTTTGGGTCATTTTTGATTCATAAGTACTCTATTTTTAAAATGCTTTGAAATTTTATATAGTCTTACTAAGTGGATAGGAAACCTATTTTTATTTGCCGAAGTATTTTATAATTGTTTTAGAATTTAGAATTTACTAGTTTTAGTAAAGTTAACATATGGGATTAATGTTGTACTTTATTTCAAATTAATTTCTAGGATTCATCTATCTATTGATGGTAACCAAAAACCTCCCTTGGTTTTATAAAATACTTAATGTGTATCTTGTAGTAGTCAGTTATTTATTGTGTACCTAATGTAATGGCTATATGGCTTAATCTTAACATATACTTTCAAATTCAAATAATGGTTGTTCTAAATGCATGGTTTTGGTTATAAATATTCAATATATTTCATAATCATGCAATAAATATAGAACACTAATCAATAGTAATATCAGGGTTGCAATCAATCATAATACATCTTTCATGTCTATATAATTCCAAATAACTTTTGTCATCCCTCCTCAAGATTGTGATAGTGACTTTCCCTCTAACCAAGTCCATGTTGCCACTATTGTAAGATAATTTTAGTGTATTATTTTTCTCACTTTTGGTTTTACCTATATGGTTGTTAGTTAACATGCTTAGGGTTGTTAAGGTCATTACTAGAAATACACTTAATGTGTCTTCTCATTGGGAGTTTAATTTTTACCTATTTGGAAACCTAATATCTAACTATATAATGTACCTTCTTTTTACTTTTTAGCTAATGAATTATTATAAATCCAACATTTGTTTTGCATTGCTCTCACTTATTCCTAAGATTTTTGTGTAATATGTGATGTTGATAGCTCTTCAAGTGATCTGACATGGTATCATAGCTTTGATTTGATGGTTATTTTTCCATTTTTGAAATCCTTGACGAGATCTTTCCTACTAGCATTCTTGTTGTTTTTATTGATTTTTAGTAGTTTCATAGGTTTGGTGGGATTTTGTGAAAATATGTGTAAATTATACAACTAAAGTCTCTAATTGCAAAAAAAAAAAAATTCCATCAGATATAGAATGCATCAAAACCTTAAAATTAATTGTAAACATGACCTAGAATTGTGATAATGATTTTTGACCATTTTTGGAGGGTTTTGGGGTTTTTTCTGCCATTTCATGCATATTTGTCTGGCAAGATTCTTGAATCAAAAAATAATTTTAGGGTTTTTTGGGGGCTTTTTATGTTATAAAATCAATCTTTTCTATTTTTTTGAGGAGTTATACCAAATATAAATATTTTTAGGTTTTCTAGTTTTCGTAAAGTTTCTAACCGTTATAGGCAATTTTAACAGTTTTTTTGTCTTGGTCAAACTTTTCACAAGAAAAAAATATTTTCCCAATATCTTTCAATAGAATTAATCCTTCAATGGACTTTCCCAACCCTCTAAATACTTAGGCATATTTATACCATCCAATGAAATTTTCTTAGCAAAAAAACACCCCCAAGCAGATATCTAGACTTCATCAAATGTTTCCACTTGCTTGAACATTGCAGAGACTCTAGCCTTCTTCTATGTATGCTATGGAGTCTAAAACATGCCCAAATACCCATCGGGTTCTAACTTGTTCTTGGACACCCATTGAAATCTAGCCTATGCTTGAACACATTGTATAATATCTAGCCTTCATCCATGTACGCTATAGAGTCTAAAACATGCCCGAATACCCATCAGGTCCTCACTTGTTTTTGGACACCCATTGAGTTCTAGACTCGTGATTGGCACATAATTAAATCTAACATTTACTCAAACCATCGGTGGACTTTGATGCCTCTAGGCACACACCACGAGTTTCAACCATTGAGAAACATAACATGATTTTTGACCACTAAAAAAATACCTTGTAGGTCTGATCGCCCCTTTTGCATGTTATGACATTTAAGAAGCCATCAAATTTAATCATTGTTAGATGTATAATCCACTGAGGGGGGTGAATTAGTGGTGGCAAACAATCCAATTCAATTTCCAAAACCCTTGCAAATACTTAAGCATTCAATACAATCATTCATGAAGTATATATTAGTGAATAATGAAGATAATACAAGATCACATACACAACACAAGATCTATGTGGGAAACCCTCTAGGGGAATAAAAACCATTTTCAAGCTTGAAAACACTTGAAATACTTATCTTATAAGATATTACAAACTAGAGACTAATCAATTCTTTTAGACCATAATTTAGTGAAATAAAAGTTTCATAAGGAGCCCTACCCCTAAGATGACCAAGTCCTTTAAACCACCTACTGGTCAAGTCCTTCTGAGCCAAAACCTTTTTCAATTCCTTTAGACCAAAGGATTTTATTGAAACACCTATTTCATAAGGAGCAACTTCCCCTAAGGAAGATCAAGACCTTCAAACCCTCCTTGAAAAAAACACCTCCACCTTAGAAATGATGTCTTCAACACTTGATGATGGATCTCTGATTTATAACCCCTTCAAAAAATGCCTCTCTATCTCATACATATTTCTCACATAGGCAAGCCATAATCTTTCTCCTTCTTCACTCAAATTGTCCTCATAAACATACTCAAACCTCTTTACTCATATTCAATTTGCAAGAGCACTATTCTGTCATAAAAAATATGACCTACAGATCATACACATAGTCCTCAATGAGATCTGATCATCAACCCATCCACTGGGCACACTCTCTCTTTTCTCTTCTTTTCTTCAATGAATTCTCTACTCATACTCACCTCATAAAATTTTAAAAACCATCTCATTTGATTTCATTATATATAGAATAATCATGAATATCAACTCCTTGGTTGGCCATTAACTTGCCTTTACCCTTAAGTCTTCTCTTACATTAAGGCATGTCTCAAAATAATCTTCTTAGGTTGGTCATAGTAGTTATGGGTCACCCTTAAGAAGTTATACCTCTCAATAAGGCCCTTGTAACTCTTATATGTCTCATGGAGATCTATTCACCCATTTAGCACTTTATCGAGAAAAATAAGAACATAATACCACTTTAAAATACATGAGTCCACTCCTTATGTCTATTTCAACATCCTCAAATGATCATAGACATCTTTGGCCACATATACATATGCTCAAACAACTCAAACACTGACCTAGTGCATAGGACCATTATGATCAAACACATAGTCAACTTATTAAGAATTGTTCATACTCAATATAGATTGATCACACCTCTAAAATCCACATAGGTTATCCTCATAGAATCTAAAACACTCTCCAATATCTAATTCAACAATATATTTCGAAACAACATCAACACAAGCTCAATTATCCTTCTTGGGTCACTTGCAGAACAAACAAAAAAACACAGTCAAATTTGAACCTTCATAAATTTTACTATACACACTTTCAGACCTTAAAATATATATTTTTAGATGTGCCTTTGAGTCCTCTACAAATTCATTTTTTACACCATGAGCAAATTCTACATACATTAAAAGATATGGCCAAAATACAGAGCAATGATTTTTCCTTTGTAAATTCAAATATTCAAATGCAAATGGTCATAGTTAAACTTCAAACACTATGCTTGCAACTCATGTCCTTTCATCTTCATATTAAATGTACACCATCGATCATGTTTGAACTTTAATGCATACTATACCAATGTCCAAATATTAAACATCGAACAATTGACCTCATCTCATGCAATCTTATAATCTTGACTCAATGCGCACCATCGATCTCTACAAGATTGTCCTTGCTTTAACAATGCTAGACAATAGTCACTTTAACCTCTTGAATTTAATGTTCATCATTGATCTTGATCAGTATGAACACTCGCTCACCGTTGATCCTTAGAAGAAGCTCGATCTTTATCTCTGCTTGACATTAAACATCAAACACTTATCCTTATTTTTCTACTTCTTGACATCTTGGAACACACACGCTCTGTTAATCTTTTGTAAGATGCTCAATCTTTATCTTTGCTAGACAGCTATCATACTAATTTGACTCTACACACACCATTGGATCTGCAAGTACAAACTCCCATGAACCGTTGGATCTCCACTAGGTCCAGATCTTTAACATCATGCAAATTCACCATTATGGGGACCAACTGCAATATGCCTGAAAAGCCTACTTTGGAATTCAATAAATTTTATTGCGCTTATACCATGATCTGGAATTTGGACCACATGATCACTTTTCAAAGGATAATCCATCCATATAACAAACTACTCTTGATCCGACACTTAGATGATGCATGTAATATCTTCAAAAAATGGAGAATTGGGAAAAAAAAAAATATAGAGAAGATTGTTTGATCACGGAATGAAATCTCTAACAAGAAAATCAGAAAATCTGATTCACTCAATTATTGATGCGGGTCCTATTTCATCAATAATTGAGTGTTATGCATGTGACAGAAAATTATATGAATGTTGTTCTAGGCCAGTCTTTAAAGTTCAAAGATGCAGTATCATTTTTCGGGGTGAAGTTAAAGTCCTTTCACTTTTTAGGAAGATAAGGACAACTCGTGGTAGCCGACAATGACACCAACACAAGTTGGAGAAAATAATTCATTTCTTATTGTCCCTGCCTGCACAGATAGCATTAGTAACTTCTAATCTTACCGTTCATTATAAGTTTATAAACATTGGATACAAGTCCTATTTATACACGAATCTTTTCTTAGTCTTATCAAGATCGAAATCTTTAAACCAATGGAATATGAAGTTATGATTCAAGGAAAATCATTATATAAAACCAGATATAATGTCCACAATGCAATCGATTAGTTTGTTATGTTTTTAAGATCTCATCAATGGAGCTCGATTCCTGCACTGCTGCTCCTTTGTATGAGAAAATCATACGCAAATCAAAACTACATAGAGTTTATTTATGCCTTCACTTGTTGCTTTTACTATCTTTCTTAGGCTATCGCATATTAAATCCTCTTCATGGATCTTATGGGCTTTGGATTATAGTTTTTGCCTCTGAGCTTTTGTTTTCTTTCTACTGGGTTCTCTATCATAACATGACATGGGTTTATGGTGAATATAGAACATACCCAGAGAGACTTGCAAAAAGGTAAGAACATATTAGGTATTGGTATAATATTCATAGCAGCATACACAATATAAACACGGTGGTTTCTAGTTTGATTGATGTTATTTTTTTTGACTTGCAGATACAGTGGAGAATCTGCTTTCAAGATTCCTGCTGTAGACATAATTATCACTACAACAGATCCCTTTAAGGAACCTGCTTTGATAACTGCCAATACAGTTCTTTCAGTTCTTGCTCTTGATTATCCAGTAGAAAAATTTTCATGTTATATATCAGATGATGGGGCTTCTCCCTTTACTTTCTACTCTCTGGTAGAGACTTTGAGCTTTGCCAAAAAATGGGTGCCTTTTTGCAGGAAGTTCAATATACAGACAAGAGCTCCATTTATTTATTTCTCCAAAGAAACCAAATCTTCTGATCAATTTTTTTTCCAAGAATGGCAAGACATGAAGGTGGTGACATAACGAACTAAAGAAAGAAATAAATAGAAACGTTTCAGTCCTTAGAAGGCACTTTCATGTCAATTATAAAAGAATAATAGTGTATACAAAGACTTTTCCTGTTATCTAAATTACTTTAGCTCTAAAACTGTTGAATGATAACTTGTAGAGTGAGTATGAAAGTCTGAAGAGAAGGATTGCCAAAGCATTGGAGACAGCAAAAGTTCCATCAGGATTGAATTCTCATGATAGCGTTGATGGTTTTGTGTATAGAAGCTCTGAAATTAGAAACCACTCAAGCATAGTGCAGGTGAAAAGAAGATTATAATGTTTAAATAAATAGTTTTCAGTGTTAGAATTTATCCATATTTGTAAGTATGATCCTTAATGAAATTGATAAATAAATCATTTCTGTGGACAATGAACCTCTCTTACTTCACTTTATGTACATATTTATAGGTTATTCATGAAAATAAAAGGCTTCAAGTAGACGAAGGTGATGCTCTTCCCCACCTAATATATGTTGCTAGAGAAAAACGGCCTGAGGTTGACCATAATTATAAAGCTGGTGCCATGAATGTCATGGTAATTTGAATTTCATTATCTAGTTTTCAAGGGCTTTCCATGACAAGGTTTCTGCATAACAGCTGAAATTTATACTCTTAAAGATTATTGTTTATTGTATAAATTGTATTCGCATTTTGGCACTGAGGCAAATAGCCATATGAATATGTAATAGATAATTTCATCTGCATTTGATTACTTAAAATCTTGAAAAATTAGATTTGTTAATTTTAGGTTTTGGGATTTTCAGGCAAGAGTATCAGCAGTGATGACTAACGCTCCTTTCACACTTAATCTGGACTGTGATATGCATGTGAGCGACTGCAAAGTCATACAACATGCTATGTGCTTCTTCCTCGACTGTAAACCTGAAAGAGAACGTGGTTTTGTGCAATTTCCTCAATTATTCCATGCAGCTCTCAAGGATGATCCCTTTGGAAATCAGTTCAAAGTTCTATTCAAAGTAAGTGATAATTATAAAAGTTGTGAATTGGTTTCGCAAGATTTTCATAGGTATTCCTTAGATAATAGATTTGCAGAGTTGTTAAATAAGTATTTCTATGAGTAATAATCGGAATGTTCAATATATGCAGACCATTGGAAAAGGAGTGAATGGAATCCAAGGTCCCCTGTATGGAGGAACTTGCTGCTTTCATCGAAGAAAAGCGTTGTATGGGGTAGCGCCTAAGATGAATCAACACCATAATAAAGGACATGAAACACAAGGAAAAGGTAGAGCAATCATCTTCTAAATCAGTCTCCCATTAAAAGACACTGGTGCTGCTAATACTATCTTATATGAGGTGACCTTGAATACGTGGTAAAAACCACTTCAAAGGGTGGTTTTCATTTAACTTTTGAATAGGTTCAAAAACCAATTGAATTGTGGTTTTCATTTATCTTTTGAAAAGGTGATAAAAACCGCTTGAATGGTGGTTTTCATTTAGCCTTTGCTATGGAATTAGTGTAGGAGGAAGTCATATATAAAATGGCGGTAGATTTTAGAAAGGGTGGATAAAAAAATATGTGATCCTAGATTTTTGAGAATATATATATATTCCAACACTTTATCTAATCGAAATACATTAGATTTTTCTAATACCATCCATTTCTCTTGTATTTATGATACGATATTGTTTAAGCATTAACATGTCTGTTCATGCACATTAAGCAGATGTTCCTGATTTTATAACCTCTTACTCTTATGAGGCTTTGAGAAAAGCATTTGGGGAATCCCCTGCCGTTGTTTCCGCAGCTCAGAATATTTTTAGTGGCAGTCCATACAACAACTATTCTCCTTCGCTGGTTGCACAGGAGGCCTTGAAAGTTGCTAGTTGCAGCTATGAAGCCAACACTGCCTGGGGCAAAGAGGTAAATACACCATCCTGTCCCTCCCATCACAGGGCCACCTGTATACGTGGGTATTTTTTATTTATAATTTTTGGAACCAATAAAGACATAGGTGCTAGTTTAAAGGATACTATGAAACAGAAGTCAAGAGTATATAAAATCCTATGAACAAACATTTTTGGTTTTGATTTAAGAATAAATATTGATCAAAATTAGATAAAAGTTGCCACACCCGAATAAACATGCTAATTTACTGTAAACTATTGCAGGTTGGATGGATGTACGGATCTACTGTTGAGGATGTTATGACTGGGTTGAAAATTCATAGTCTAGGTTGGTATTCTATTGGTTTCGATCCTGAGGAACCAGGATTCGTGGGATGTGCACCAGGGAGTTTTCCAGACACTCTTGCACAGCAGAAGAGATGGGCTACAGGACTGCTAGAAATATTTCTAAGCAAGTTATGTCCCTTCCTAGGCATCAAAAGAAGCATTACACTGAGGCAGAGGATGATTTATGCTTATTTCAATCTGTGGGCAATCTGGTCATTGCCAGTACTCTGCTATGCCACACTTCCTGCTTTCTGTCTACTACATGGGAAATCATTCCTGCCCAAGGTAAGTTAAATTAATTTAAATTAAAAATTAATATCAGTTGATGCCAAATATTAAAATGTAAAATTAGCTCATTCGCTACTACTGTTACCCACCACATGGCGTATGCACAAGATAATGTTTTAAAGATTGAAGAATATTCTTCTGGACTCATCTGATCGATTTTAAGGGGAATGAGTGGAGTCATTACTTCAATTTTTTGTACTTATACACTTTTAAAAATAGAGGTACTAGTGTTTTTTTATTGAAGAGCATATATTAATGTTAAAAGAAATCCCTGAAACTATCGACTGAAATTAAAATTAATGTATGACAACATTAACTAACCTGATATGCGAAATTGCCGATGCAGATTTCAGAGCTTTCCTTTCCAGTTGCAGTTGCACTGTTCCTTTCTGTCTATGGATTTCACCTAGTGCAGTACATAATTTGTGGTTTTTCTATCAGAGAGTGGTGGAATAACCAAAGGACGTGGTTCATTTTGTGCACATCTTCATGGTTCCTTGCATTGGTTGATGTTGTAATGAAGTTGTTGGGATTGTCCGAAACAGTTTTTGTTGTAACTCCGAAGGGTTCCGAGGATGAAGGTAAGAGTGATAATGGCGAGTTTACATTCAATTCATCTGCATTAGTCATTCTGCCCACTACACTTTTGTTCATAAACATAGCAGGTATTATATGGAAAACTGTTTCGCTTGTGGGTGGCGGAGATAATATCAGAGAGAGGCTATTTGCAGAGTATTTATGCAGTATTTGGGTAGTGATAAATCTTTGGCCATTTGCGAAAGGATTAGTTAGAACGGGGAAGAGAGGCATTCCTTGGAGTGTAATCATGAAATCTGGTGCTTTGGCTGTTTTGTTATGCTGTAAATTGACCTAATTCTGGTACAATTCTTATTAAGTTAAACGAGAACATGGATTTTGCAGAAAGCTAGACTCAGTTAAAACTTTCGGCAAATTTTTATTGCTAGTCAAAGGATAAAGGTCTTCTACTGTTACAAAATTTTTCACTTTTCTGTTAGAACTGCAGTTCTAATTTCTCCACTTCGCTTGTTTAGTCTCCATCATGCAAGCAGTTTGCATGAACAATTGTTTCAGTTACACCAGTTAGTGCTGAATAAACATTAGTTTAGTTTCAGTTTAGTTTAGATTTAATTTCTATTTATGTAAATTTGGGATCGCTGCTTTCATACAGGGAATTTTTAAAAAAAAAATTAGATTCAATAAAATAGATTATTGCTGTAGCAAGGTTTGTGCATATTCCTTTTGTTTTATTTTGTCTTTAATGTATCAAACTGGTATCAGAGCGCAAGGAGTTGAACTTGGGAAGCAACAGAAGATCCAGGGAGAGAAAAGGTTGCAGCAGCAGCAGAATCGTGTAGTGCAAGTTAAAAAAAAAAAAGACAAAACTAATCTGGGAGGAGAGTCACGAAAAGAGCAGAAGTGTTGAGCTTGGAAACTGTCCCTGGAGAGACTTTGACTGAGCGGCCGCCATAGAAGTGACGATCTGATCGTGGCACTAGAAATCCGATTTGGCAGCCGAAGTGTAGAAGCAGATCATGCACAGCAGAAGCCTGGAGCGTTGAAACCTGCTCACACGCAGCAAAGAGACCTAGGACATGTACAAAGATCTGGAAGAAGAAAGCAAAGCCTGATCGACGCTTGTAGGGGAAAAGAGATTGTTGTTGTCAAGAAGAATAGTCAACAGTTTCGCAACAACAGATAAGACGAAAAAAAATGGAGGACAAAAGACCGCAGCGTTAGTCAGATCTACGAAGCGCAGTCAAAGAAAAGTCTTGGTGCAAGGAGGATTTAGTCAGTGAGTAAAAATTTAAAGAAGTTGTTCATTTTGAAAGGTTCAGCTTGAGACATGGCAACAAACAACAGCATTTCTCAACTCCAGATTCCCATTTTTAATGGTAAGAATTATGATTTTTGGGCAATTAAAATGAGAACATTGTTTTGCTCACAAGATGTTTGGGATTTGGTAGAAAATGGCTTTGTAGAATCAGAGGTTGAGGCTGTTCATCATACATTAACTCGAGCACAAAAGGAAGAGCTTAAAGAAAACAAAAAAAAAGACGCAAAAGCTCTATTTCTAATCCAACAGGGAATGGATGAATCCATTTTTTCTAGAGTTGCAGCAGCAATGAGATCCAAGTCAGCATGAAAAATCTTAGAGACTCCCTATAAAGGTAATACAAAGGTGAAAGTAGCTAAATTGCAATCTCTAAAGAGAAATTTTAAAAATTTGCAAATGAATGATTCGGAGTCTATAGACCAGTTTATGGGTCAAGTATTGAATATTGTGAGTCAAACTAGATCTAATAGATAAACAATAATAGATCAGAAGATCATAGAAAAAATTCTTAAGAATTTACCTAGCAAATTTGATGCAATAGTTGTAGCTATTGAGGAAACCAAGGATTTGGAACAGTTGTCAGTAGATGAATTAATGGGATCTTTGTTAACACATGAATCTAGAATGAATAAGAATAAAAATACTTCTTTTGAGAATGCTTTCAAGTCTCAGGTATCATTTGGTAGAGGAAGAGAAAGAGGAAGGTCAAACTTCAAAGGAAGAGGAAGAGGGAAAAGCAGAAATGCAAGGAATAATCCAGATCAAGGTGCAAACAATAATCAAAACTACAACAATAGAGGATGTGGCAACAATCACTTCTAGAAAAATTCACAAAAGTTTGATAAATCTAACATTCAGTGTTATTTCTGCAAAAAATATGGACATTATGCAAGTGAATGCAGAAAGAAACAAGGAGATGTGGACAATCAGAATGCTAATTACACAAATGAATCTAATTCTAATTATAGAAGCTTATTCCTCACTTGTCATGTTTCTCAAAAAAATGCTAGAGATATTTGGTTTTTAGATAGTGGATGCAATAACCATATGACAAGGAATAAAGAATTGTTTGCTAGTCTTGATGATTCTGTAAAATCTGAAGTGAAATTAGGAAATGATAATAAAGTGGATGTAATGGGTAAAGGAGTAATAAATGTTTTGGAAAAAAATGGTGCAAGAAGATTTATTCCTGATGTTTATTTTATACCTGGACTAAAGCATAATCTTATAAGTGTTGGACAGTTAGTAAATAAAGGTTACAGAGTATCTCTTATGGATAATTTTTGCACAATATTAGACAAATTTCCAAATGACAAGTTGATAGAAAAAGTGGAGATGACCAAGAATCAAATATTCCCTCTTCAAATTCAGTGCATCCAAGGAGAAGAGGAAGCCCATTTCAAAACCATGCATCTAGACCAATCATGGCTATGGCATTTAAGGTATGGACATTTACATTTTGGAGGTTTGAATTTGTTACAAAAGAAAAATATGGTGAAGAGATTACCACCAATAGAGCAGCCAGGAAGTTCATGTGAGAGTTGCATCCCGGCAAAATAGCATAGAGAGAGCTTTCTAGTAGGAGCTTCATATAGAGCAAGGGTAATATTGGAGCTAGTCCATATTAATTTATGTGGACCAATGCAAACTCCATCATTTGGAGGTAGTTCTTATTTTCTAACCTTCATTGATGATTTTAGCAGAAAGACTTGGATATATTTTCTCAAGGAAAAGTATGAAGCCTTTGGAAAATTAAAAAATTCAAGGCTATAGTTGAAAAGTAGAGTGGCCTTTACATCAAGGTACTTAGATCAGATAGAAGAGGTGAATATATGTCTAATGAATTTCAATATTTTTGTAGATATCATGGCATTAAAAGGTAACTGACTACAAGGTACACACCACAACAGAATGGTGTAGTAGAAAGGAAGAATAGAACAATCATGGAGATGGCTAGAAGCATGTTGAAGGCCAAACATTTGTCAAATGAATATTGGGTAGAAGTAATAGCATGTGCAGTATATATTTTGAATAGAATCCCAACAAAGAGTGTCAAGGATCGAATTTCATAAGAAGCTTGGAGTGGTAAGAAGCATAGTGTACATCATTTCAAAAATTTTGGTTGTATTGCATATTCTCTTATACCATCTAAATTGAGAAGAAAACTTGATGATAGAGGTGAGAAATGCATTTTTATTGGCTATAGTGAAAAATCAAAGGCTTATAAGTTGTATAACTCCATTTCAAAGAAAGTGATTATTATCAAAGATGTGGAATTTAAGGAAGAAGAAGCATGGGATGGAAGCATTGATAGAAACATCACAATTGGAGCACCAATTCCCCAAAATAATGAAGAATCTGAAGAACAAAATTTTCAAGGTGATCAATTCTCTCCACAAGCAAGAACAAGCACTCCAATAAGATCACCTAGGAGCTTAGCACAAGGTGAATCATCTGGGCATGCATGTCATCCTACTCCCAATTCAAAAGTAAGTGATGAATCAGATCCAACTCTTGCCACTTTAAGATCAAAATTTAAAGGTAAGAAAATGAGAAACTTGAATGAGATTTATGATCAAGAAGAAGAGAAGTTAGATTTGTGTTCAAATTTTGCATTTTTCTCTCATGATCCTGTGTATTATAAAGAAGCAGTTAATGAGGAACATTGGATAAAAGCAATGGATGAAGAGATGAATGCCATTTAGAGAAATCAAACATGGGATCTAATTAATCTACCTGAAGGTAAGGATTGCATAGGAGTCAAATGCATTTAAAAGACCAAATTTAATGTAGAAGGTAAGATTGAAAAGCACAAGGCAAGGTTAGTAGCAAAAAGTTTTACACAAGAACATGGAATTGATTATAATGAAATATTTGTTCTAGTTGCTAGACTTGATACTATTAGAATGTTTTTAGAAATAGCTACACAAAATAATTGGAAAGTATATCAAATGGATGTCAAATCAGCTTTTTTGAATGGTTTTCTAGATGAATAAGTGTATGTGAAAAAACTACTAGGTTATGAAGTGCATGGACACAAAAAAAAAAAACTACAAATTGAAGGTCATCTATGGTCTCAAGCAAGCACCAAGAGCATGGTATAGTAGAATTGATTCATACATGACAAACAATGGATTCAATAGAAGCAATAGTGAGCCTACATTGTACACAAAAATCAACAAAGAATGTCAGATTTTGATTGTGTGTTTGTATGTTGATGATTTGATTTTTACTAAAAATTTGTCTGTAAACACATTTAAATCATTGATGAAGAAAGAATTTGAGATGACAGATTTGGGAATAATGAAATATTTTTTGGGCATTGAAGTTGTACAATTAGAGAAGGAAATTTTTATTTGTCAAACTAAATATGCAAAGGATGTGTAAAGGAAGTTTAAGATGTTGAATTGTAAATCAGAACCTACACCAGTTGCTACAGGGACTAAAATTAGCAAAAAAGACAAAGGGCCTAATGTTGATTCTACAACATTCAAAAGACTAATTGGTAGTTTGATATATCTTACAACTACAAGACCAGATATCATGTATGGGGTCAGCTTAATCTCTAGATTCATGGAGTCACCAAAAGACTCACATTGACAAGTTGGAAAGAGGATATTGAGATATGTGGCAGGAACAACAAAATATGAAAATTTATATTTCACAAATAATGATTTTGGTTTGATTAGTTATACTGATAGTTATTTTTCAGGTAGCATTGATGACAGGAAGAGTACTTCTAGACATGCCTTTCATTTTGGAACAGGTGTGGTCACATGGGCATCCAAAAATCAACCCATAGTGACACTTTCATCAGTTGAAGCAGAGTATGTAGCAACCACATCAGCAACATGTCAAGCAATTTAGATGAGGAGAGTATTGATAGATTTATTGCAAGTACAAAATGAGTCCAATATTTTGTGACAACAAATCAACAATTGCATTGTCAAAAAATCATGTTTTTCACAAGACGAGCAAGCACATTGATACAAGATTTCATTTTATCAGGGAGTTAGTGAACAATGGAGAAATCCATTTGGAGTTTTGTAGATCTGAAGACCAATTGGCAGATATATACACAAAGGCATTAGTAAAAGAGAGTTTTGATTATCTAAGACAAAATTTAGGCATTGTAAATTTTGAAGTAGTTAGTGGTAGAAATTAAGGGGGAGTGTTTGAACTACAGTTCTAATTTCTCCACTTCGCTTGTTTAGTCTCCATCATGCAAGCAGTTTGCATCAAAAATTGTTTCAATTACATCAGTTAGTGCTGAATAAACATTAGTTTAGTTTCAGTTTAGTTTAGATTTAATTTCTATTTATGTAAATTTGGGATAACTGCTTTCATACAGGGAATTAAAAAAAATATATAGATTCAATATATAGATTATCGTTGTAGCACGGTTCGTGCATATTTCTTTTTGTTTTATTTTGTCTTTAATGTATCATTTTATTACTAGGGTAACCAATCTTGTTTTTATATATTTAATAATTTTTTAATATGATTTTTTTATAATTAATTTTTTTAAAATAATTTATATGAGTCTTGAAATGGAGCCCACCAATTTATACGTACTAATTACCTATAAACTTAAACATGAACTGGAGCATGAGGCAATAAATCATATTTTCTTACAATTATTTATACTTAATAATTCACTAACATATATTAGAAGACACACTTTGACAATACTTATACCATATATATTAGAGCCATAGCTTTATATTTGTGGATGCTGATATATTTTTGGAAGTTGATATTTATGATATGTTGTATATGGGTGAATCAAACCTGGATTGTATTTATAATTAAAATAGGTATATGTAATTTTAAGTTGGTTTAATGATGAAACATATGTACTTTTGAAAGGGAGGTCACAAAATCAAATCTTACAAAAGATAAAAGAACATACGACTTCATAGTTAAAACACAGTAAAATATCTTTTACATATTAAGAATACAAAATAGTTTCATATACTATAAACTCCTATAGACAAGACACCCTACATCATAAATGAAGGTGAGAGAACAGAACAAAAAACAAGAAAACAAGAACTAGAAACCCTGATTGCTACTACAATTTCTTGAAAATAGAATTTTATTGATCTTCTTTTTTCTTACTTACAATGTTGCACCCAAGGCATCTATAAATAGATTTTCTTGGCAAAAATAACTAAAAATAAAATAATTGTTTAACTACCTCTAACTGCTTGAAAGAACTGACCGTTAACTGCTTAAACTAACTGATTCTTAACTGTCAGTTAACTGATGTGCATGCATGAGGAGGAGGGAGGTGCAACATTCAGTTAAGTTATGGATGGAGAAATTATCTCCAATAAATATTTAGTTTTCTAACACTCCCCCTTAATTTCTACCAATAACAACTTCAGCATTTACAATGCCTAAATTTTGTCTTAAATAATCAAAGGTCTCCTTTGCTAATGCCTTTGTGAATATATCTGCCAATTAATCTTCAGATCTGCAAAATTCTAGATGGATTTCTCCATTGTTCACTAACTCTCTGCTAAAGTGAAATCTTGTATCAATGTGCTTGCTCCTCTTATGAAAAAAATAATTTTTTGATAATGCGATTGCTAATTTGTTGTCACAAAAGATTGATGTAGACTCCTTCTGTGCTTGTAATAAATCTTTCAATATTCTTCTCATCCAAATTGCTTGACATGCTGCTGATGTGGCTACTACATACTCTGCTTCAGCTTATGAAAGTGTCACTATAGGTTGCTTTTTGGATGCCCATGTGACCACACCTATGCCTAAAAGAAAGGCATGTCCAGAAGTACTCTTCCTATCATCAATGCTACCTGCAAAATAACTATCAGTAAAACCAATCAAACTAAAATCATTAGTTGTGGAATATAAAATTCCATATTCAGTAGTTCTTGCCACATGTCTCAATATCCTTTTTCCAACTTGCCAATGTGAGTCTTTTGGTGACTCCATGAATCTTGATATTAAACTGACCCCATACATGATATCTGGTCTTGTAGCTGTAAGATACATCAAATTGCCAACTAGTCTTTTGAATGTTGTAGAATCACCATTAGACCCTTGGTCTTCTTTGCTAAGTTTGGTCCCTGTAGCAACTGGTGTAAGTGCTGGTTTACAATTCAGCATCTTAAATCTCCTTAACACATTCTTTGCATATTTAGTTTGACAGATAAAAATTCCTTTCTCTGATTGTACAACTTCTATGCCCAAAAAATACTTCATTAATCCCAAATTTGTCATTTCAAATTCTTTCTTCATTGTTGATTTAAATGTGTCTACAAACAAATTTCTAGTGAAAATCAAATTATCAACATACAAGCACACAATCAAAATCTGACCTTCTTTGTTAATTTTTGTGTACAAAGTAGGCTCACTATTGCTTCTGCTAAATCCATTGTTTATCATGTATGAATCAATTCTGCTATACCATGCTCTTGGTTCTTGCTTGAGACCATAAAGGGTCTTCTCTATAGAATTTTTCTTCATGTCCTTGTACTTCATAACCTGGTCATTGTTTCACATACACTTCATCTAGAAAACCATTCAAGAAAGCTGATTTTACATCCATTTGATATACATAACAATTATTTTGAGTATCTATTGATAAAACCATTCTAACAGTATCAAGTCTAGCAACTAGAGCAAATGTTTCATTATAATCAACTCCATGTTCTTGTGCAAAACCTTTTGCTACTAACCTTGCCTTGTGCTTTTCAACATTTCCATCTGCATCAAATTTAGTCTTATAAACCCATTTGACTCCTATACAATCCTTACCTTCAGGTAGATTAGTTAGATCTCATGTTTGATTTCTTTTAATAGCATTCATTTCTTCATTCATTGCTTTTATCCAATGTTCCTCATTAACTGCTTCTTCATAATACATAGGATCATGAGTGAAAAGAGCAAAATTTGAAACCAAATCTAATTTCTCTTCTTCTTGATTATAAATCTCATTCAAGTTTCTCCTTTTCTTACCTTTAATTCTTGATCTTAAAGTGGCAAGAGTTGGATCTAATTCATCACTTACTTGTGAATTTGGAGTAGGGTGACATGCATGACCAGATGATTCACCTTGTTCAAACCTCCTAGGTGTTCTTATTGGAGTGCCTGTTCTTACTTGTGGAGAGGATTGATCACCTTGCAAATTTTTTTCTTCAAATTCTTCTTCATTATGTGGAATTCGTGCTCCAATTGTGATGGTGTTACCATCCCATGCTTCTTCTTTAAATTCAACATCTCTGCTAATAATCACTTGCTTTGAAATAGGGTTCTACAACTTATAATCCTTTGATTCTTCACTATAGCCAATAAAAGTGCATTTCTCACCTCTATCATCAATTTTTCTTGTCAATTTAGATGGTATAAGAGAATATGCAATACAACTAAATTTTTTGAAATGATGTACACTATGTTTCTTACCACTCCATGCTTCTTGTGGAATTTGATCTCTGACACTCTTTGTTGGGCTTCTATTCAGAATATACACTACACATGCTACTGCTTCTGCCCAATATTAATTTGACAAGTGTTTGGCCTTCAACATGCTTCTAGCCATCTCCATTATTGTTCTGTTTTTTCTTTCTGCTACACCATTCTGCTATGATGTGTACCTTATAGTCAATTGCCTTTTGATGCCATAATATTTGCAAAAATCTTGAAATTTATTAGACATATATTCACCTCCTCTATCTGATCTAAGTACCTTGATGTAATGTCCACTCTACTTTTCAACCATTGCCTTGAATTCTTTAAACTTTGCAAAGGCTTCAGACTTATTGTTGAGAAAATATATCCATGTCTTTCTGCTAAAGTCATCAATGAAGCTTAGAAAATAAGTACTACCTCCAAACGATGGAGTTTGCATTGGTCCACATAAATCACTATGGACTAACTCCAATATTAACTTTGCTCTATATGAGGCTCCTACTAGAAAGCTCTCTCTATGCTATTTTGCTAGAATACAACTGTCACATGAACTTCTTGGCTTTTTTATTGGTGGTAATCCCTTCACCATATTTTTATTCTATAACAAACTCAAACCTCCAAAATGTAAATGTCCATACCTTAAGTGTCATAGCCATGATTGGTCTAGATGCATGGTTTTGAAGTGGGCTTCCTCTTCTCCATGGATGCACTGAATTCAAAGAGGGAACATCCAATTCTTGGTCATCTCCACTTTTCCTATCAACCTGTCACTTGGAAACTTGTCCAGTATTGTGCAAACATTATCCATAAAAGATACTATGTAACTTTTCTATACTAACTGTCCAATACTCATAATATTATGCTTTAGTCTAAGTACAAAATAAACATCAGGTATAAACCTTATTTCACCATTTTTTGCCAAAACATTTATTACACCTTTACCCATTACATCCACTTTGATATCATTTCCTAATTTCACTTCATATTTTACAGATTCATCAAGACTAGCAAAAATTCTTTATTTCCTATCATATGATTCATGCATCCACTATCTAAGAACCAAATATCTCTAGCTTTTTCTGGAGTAACATGACAAGTGAGAAATAAGCTTCCAGGATTAGAACTAGATTCACCTGTGTAATTAGCATTCTGCTTGTCCACATATCCTTGTTTCCTTCTGCAGTCACTTGCATAATGTCTATATTTTTTACAATAATAACATTAAATATTAGATTTATCAAACCTTTGTGAACTATGCTAGAAGTGATTGTTGCCACCTCCTCTATTGTTGTAGTTATGATTACTGTTTTCACCTTGATCTGGATTGTTCCTTCCAGTTCTACCTTTCCCTCTTTCTCTAAAGTTTGACCTTCCTCTTTCTCTTTCTCTTCCTCTACCAAATGATACCTGTGACTTGAAAGCATTCTCAAGAGAAGTGTTGTTATTCCTATTCATTATGGATTCATGTGTTAACAAAGAACCCATTAATTTATCTACAGATAACTATTCCAAATGCTTGGTTTCCTCAATAGCTACAACTATTACATCTAATTTACTAGGTAAACTCTTGAGTATTTTTTTTTTATAATCTTATGATCTGTGATTGTTTCTCCATTAGATCTAATTTGATTCACTATATTCAACACTTGACCCATAAACTGGTCTATTGATTCTGAATCATTCATTTGCAAATTTTTAGAACTTCTCCTAAGAGATTGCAATTTAGTAATTTTTACCTTTTTATTACCTTTATAGGTAGTCTCCAGGATTTTCCATGCCTCTCTAGATCTTGTTGCTGCTGCAACTCTAGAAAAAATCAATTCATCCAGTCCTTGATGGATTATAAATAAAGCTTTTGCATCTTTTTTTCTGTTCTCCTTAAGCTCATCCTTTTGTGCTCAAGTTAATGCCAGATGAGTTGCCTCGTCCTGCGGATCTACAAAACCACTCTCTACCAAATCCTAAACTTCTTGTGAGCAAAATAATGTTTTCATCTTAATTGCCCAAAAATCGTAATTCTTACCATTAAAAATAAGAATTTGAGGCTGAGAAATACTATTATTCATGGCCATGTCTCACGCTGAAGCTCGATAATGAAAAGTGGCTACATTTTGTCTATATTCTTGCTTATGAAACAAGATTCAGACTATTTCTACCTTGTTTACATTAATTCATAGAAATCCTTTAAAAATAAAAAAATATTTACACGCTTACACACTTCAGACTATTTCTTCCTTGCTGGGCACCTCAGACTTTGCATTCTGTCTGAGCGCTTATCTCCAAATTGACTGCGCTTGACGTGACCTACCTTTTTGCTGACTATTTTTTAATAAAAAAGACTGTGACCTTGTTGACTGCTGTGCGCTACTGACTAGGCAATTTTTTTATATTTCTACTAGCTGCAGACTTTCTACTGACTACTAGCAGCTCGTTGGACTTCTAAAGACTACTGCACACTTCCCCTAGGTTGACTATGTCGCTGGACTTCTACGGACTGCTGCTATCTACTTTATTTTTTTGACTGTGCCTTCGACTGTTCGATCTACCTAGGTGCTCAATGCTTTAACTTACACTTTGGCTCTACTGACTCTTCTCCACTGAGCTTGCCACTCCTTATCTGGCTCAAGCTGGCTCTGATACCAGTTTGAAGGTGAGAGAACAAAACAAAAAACAAGAAAACAAGAACTAGAAACCCTGATTGCTACTGCAATTTCTTGAAAATAGAATTTTATTGATCTTCTTTTTTCTTACTTACAATGCTGCACCTAAGGCATCTATAAATAGATTTTCTTGGCAAAAATAACTGAAAATAAACTAATTGTTTAACTACCTCTAATTGCTTGAAAGAACTGACTGTTAACTGCTTAAACTAACTGATTCCTAACTGTCAGTTAACTGATGTGCATGCATGGGGAGGGAGGTGCATGTTTAAAATATATTAGTATATAAACATTGACAATTTATTTAAAATAAATTGTCCTTTATACTAAAATTTGAATTAAAAATTAATAAATTTTAGAACTATTTCAATAAGTTCTTCACCAATGTTATTAAAGCAAAACCATTCTCCCCTGCGATTACTGTTTTAAGAATCAAACTAATTTTTCTTTCTCACCACTGTCTTGGTGTAGTAGTGTTATATTTTTTACCCTCATCTTCAATATAAATAGTAATATTTTTTTGGGATATGATTCCATTTTTTTATTAAGATGTATTTTATCGTCGGCTATTGCCAAAATCTCCTCCACATAAGTGCCATCCAATCAACCTAAAGACCAATGGAAAAAAGAGGTTAAATTTAACACATATTACAAAATATTTGTTGATTGAGATGAATGCCCAGAAGCCTTCCTCTTTGTATCACCAGATCATATACAAATGAAAATTAGGCCCTGCACCTTCACTTGCTACTTTTACCGTGCTTACTGTGCTATCGTTTATTGAATCACCATCATCAAAAATGATGACATGAAGTACATGGATTTTGGAAAAAATGTGAGTTAAAAATATGTAATAAATTAGTTTTGGTCTCATTAATTAGAGATGTTGTGATTGGTTTTATATTGTTATCAATGTTTCAAGTTTTTATTTAGGTTTATCAACAAGGTAAATATGATGTAAAGATTATTCATCTCATTTGAATAGCATAAATATAAAAATTATTGAAATAGTCCATTGAAACCAACTTAACCATTGTTGATTAAAAGAAACCATGTAGGATTAATTAATAATCCATTATCCCAATTTAAATAATTATTATTTTTAATGATTTCAATGTCCTCCCTTATTCTTTTTTTAGACCAATTGTCCATTCTTGCCAATATTTTGAAGCCAACAAAGCTATTGATATGTTTAGCACTATCGTAATGCTTTGTCAATGTTGATTTATGAGCTATATTACCCTACCCAATGATCTTTGATTCTTGTACCAACTGATCTATCAGTTTTACCAATGTATGATCTACCACATGCACATGAAATTTGATAAACTATTTTAAGTGAATTTGGGTCACGGGATATTTCACAAAATTAATGATTTTTTGAATACTATTTGGAGGCCAAAAAATTATGTCTATATTCTTCTACTTCAAATATTTAGAAATTTTATACGTAAAGCCTTGGATGTAGGGTAGAAACACCATTTGTTCTTCTTGTAGTCCTCATTGGTTGACATTTGAGTTCTTCTTTGATTTTAAACTACTCTTGTGAAAGCCTTATTGGTTTGTAATGTGGAATATCCATTGATCTCAAAAAATTGATGTAAATGCTTTCTTCTTATTTAAGGTGGTCAATATCTAAGATCCTCAAAGCTCTAGTTATTAGATTGTTTAAAACACCTATTTTTTAATCTAGATTGTAGTGGGAATTTTACATGTAGATATTGGTTGGTATGAATTTTCTTCATATATAATTTATGGGCTAATAGATCATCTTTATTTTTAATCACCATAACATTTAAAAATGGAATGGATTCATTTTATTTGATGTCCATAGTAAATTTTATTGAATCTGATTGGTTGTTAAGATGTTTAACAAATTTATCAAGTTATTCCATACCATTTGTCCAAATCATATAGGTATCATCAAAAAACCTTACCGGGTTAAATTGTAGTGGTGAATATTACTTAATTCATGAATATTCAATTTTTGAGAAATTAAATTTGACATTTTTTTGGAGTAGTACATAGGGTCCATTCACCTAAAATTTTGGGATATAATTTTTTTAGGATTTGGTTCACCAATCCTTTACAATAATTATGGGGATATCCATGTAATTTGCCTTATATATAGTATATATGTTCATAGGGATTACCATCGAAGTATCTTCCTTTATCGCATTTCCAAGATCTTGAACATTGAGGTCGCTTGATATCATTTTTATAACCTCGCAACTGTATCCCTACCAATGACTCTCTATCACCTCACTGCTATTATCACTACTCCACCCAATTACTGTCACCTGATAACACACTATCACTCGATAGCATCATGTTGCCCCCGCATTCTACCACCCAATCACATTATATCACCTGATTAAATTATGTCACCTAGTAGCACTCTACTACCTGATAGCACTCTAATGCCCAACAACACTTTACCTCCTAGGAGCACTATACCTCTTGGTAGCATTGTACCACCTGATAGCAATGTTCTGCTTGATAACATTGTACAGCGCAATAATAATTTACTACCTATTAGCACTGTATCATTTGGCATCATTTTATCATTTACTAGCATGGTCTTGTTGGTTGCTATCATCTAACTACATTTTAGCACTTCCTAATTATTGTCATCCAATAGCACCTTCCTAAATATTATCGCTCATATGCATATTGAATCTTGAAACATCTTTCTTTAGTTACAATGATGTCAGGTGGTAATAGTAAGGGTAAAACACCATAACAAATATTATAAAAATTGAATATACTATCTTATGTTAGAAACCTAGGAAAGAAGATTACGAAAATGACATGCACTCCAAATACAGGGAATTCTAATTTTTTTTAAAACAACGAATATATTTTTTAATTATAAAATAATTTTAAAACCATTTAAATGCATAAATTATCACTGATAATGATACTATTTCTTTAGAAATAATTAATTCCAATAACATCTTAGCCAATGAAGATTTTATTCATGACATGCCACCGTTAGAAGACACTCCTCTAGGCACTTTAAAAGAGTATTATAGTTCTCTTCAGACAACAAATTCAATCAAAAATTCCACTCAAAAAATTTGATAGAGGAAGAGAAGTATATGGATGATAGGAAAGTTTTTTCAAGTTGACTGGGCTATAAAATATCCAATTTTAGAACCTATATAACCAAAAAATGGTAATGAGCCTCCAACATAATGCAAATGTACAATATGTAGTTAAAAATATGAAAAAAAACATAAAATACAACTTAAATTAGACATAATTAAGAAGCATTGTGGATATATATATATATATATATATATATATATATATATATATATATATATATATAAAGATATAAAGCACTCAAATGAACAGATAACAAGAATACATAAATGGAAAAATAGATAAGAATGCATGCATGTAAGATATGCATGTGAATATGAAAATGATCATAAATGATAGAAAAATCTTGTCAAGAAAGGGGCAATAATCAAAGCTCAATTTGAAAAAGTTATGTAGTCTAATGTTAAGGCAAAATATGTAAATTTCTCTATTATTTTTCAAATTTTAGAAAAAGGTAGACTTATTTTTGATTTTTTAGATTTTAAAATTTTATTTCAACATAATGGGTTTTTTGATATTCCACAATCCTATTGGTCAGATAGCAATGCTTGAAAAATGTCAAAATATCTAACAATGGTTGAGAAGGAAGATTTTTAAAAATGTGTTAAGAGATCACTGTTTATCTCACTATCCATTGATGAGGTCACTATAGTTGATAACACATTAGGAGTTTTCACTCATGTGTATGCTTTTGAAAACTATTCAAGGTAATATCATATATTAGCTATCCATAAAATGATAGAAAATTACAATGCAAAAAACCTTCATAAATTGGTTGTATCCAATTTAAGAGATAAAGATTGGATGGATGATTATTCCATAGCTACGAAGCTAGGGTATGTTGGTGTTGATGGTACATTATTGATAAAAGGGCATATAAATAGTCTTTGTCTTCATCTTCAAATAATAATTTATCTATTTATGATTTCAATTCATTAATAGCTCATATGATGAATCTTACATACAAAATTGTTAGCACATTCGTTAATGTCATAAAAGTGAAAGAGCCCATTTGTGACTTGCATGCTTATATGTTAAGCATCCCAAAAAGATTTTTAAAGTTTCATAAATTTACAGTTGGGGTTATTGATGGTAAAAAATTACTGAAAGATGTTGAAACAAGATGAATTTTCATGTATGAACCTGCATGCAAATTTTTTGAAGAACATCCATATTTAAAAAGTTTAATGTATAAATACCATAGGGAAGTTGACAAAGAAAAAAATTTGATGCGTTATTTGATAGATTTTGAAATATTATTGACATTATGTAGTATTCCATCAATGTTGAAGAAAATCAATTGTTTAATGAAACATGCCTATGAGATATCTATCTATATTGTTGACTTCATAATTAGAGAAAATGTGTACATCAATCTTTAGATATATTACACACATCGAATGAAAGCTTTCACAAACCTTTTTTTAGAACCTATAAAATTTTGAAAAAAATTCATAATCCTAAGAGTTATTTGAAATTCAATAGCAATGATCATCTTTGTGTTATGGTAAATGACATTGAGATCTGAATGAACACTTGCTATAGAAGACTTGAAGTTGTGGGAGCTAAACTTGAATATGTACCTGTAACACATCTACTATATGATAATGTTTTATTTAAAATGTGAATTAAATTAATCCAAATCTCACAAAGTTTATCTACTGAGATTAGATAAATTTTCAAAGGGATGAATTATTGGAGGGCATGGGAATTGTGAATCTTATTTTTTAGAATAGTGTTAACAGTTCAGAATAAATTAGTAGTTTATTTCACAAATACACGAGTTAAATTATTAATCATTTATGTAAATCTGTAGATGTGAATGGAGTTGAGATTAATGATATTTTATATAAATAATTACTAATATCTCAGTCAACACAATTTGAAATTATAATGATGGATCAATTTTAGTGTTTAAGTAATCCAACTAAAAATAGTGTAATTACATAGTGATGGAATTTTTTTTATCCTAGTAGCATCTTACAAAAAAGTATTAGGAAATATTTAAAATTATATAAACTTATTTAAATAATTATTTTTATTTTTATGGAAGATGAGCGAGTGTTTAGTGCATTATCTTTCATGAAGTCAAAACAATCTAAAAACTTGCTTGAGACTCTATGTTTCACATTTTTTTGTAGACAAATTTCCTTATGACAAAGCATTGACAACATAGAGTTCTCTAGTTGAAAGAAGAGGTGTTAGTAATACAACAATCAATACAAAGGATGTAAATATCAAGATTGAATATGGCACTATCATGGTAGATGTAAATCACACTGACGATGAGCAAGTTTCTCAAGGATTGTTTCAATTATCTAAATTTTAGTTTCATATGTATAGCAATTAATATTTTCTGAAATTTTCCATCTTTAAATAGTTTAAATTGTGTACTCAATTTCATGCATGCAAACTAGTTTCTATATTCTTAAATTATATGGATTAATTGAGAGTCAATTAGAACCGATGTCTTCATTTTTACACTAAAAATTATGAAACTTTGATAGTAAAGAATGTATAAATACTTCTTTAATAAATTACAATTAAGCACTTTATTTGTCCTATTACAATTTTTTTGTATTTCAAATAGCAAAACTTCTATAACCATTGAATATTTAAGGCTAGTCACTATTCTTGATGGTGACCACAACACATTTGTATTCATAAAATAGTAAACTAAGAGTATTTCAAACATAGTATAATAAATATTATATTCTTGCCCCTATAAATTAATAATTGTTTATATAATAAATTAAAATATAAAGTATTAATTAAGTATATACTACAAAATATTTATAATCTGGAGCACAATACATTTAAACATAAGTATTTAATAGTTATCAATCATTTTTAACATTGCTTCCATAATAGTTAAGACTGAAGAATATTTAAACAATACATTTAATCATGATTTTTTTTAAATAATAAAACTACTATAACAGTTTAACCATTCAATAGTTAAGGTTAACTACACTAAACCACAATAGATTTAAAATCACTACATTAAAATTCAAGAGGGTTCCAAAGTATTAATTAATTAAATACAAAAGTATTAATTAAATATTACAAAATATTTATAATCGAGACCATAATACATTCAAACATAAGTTAAATTAGATTTAGTTCATAAAATCAATAATCACTAAAATATTAATTAAATACTACACTGCTATATCTCCATAGAATATTTAAGATTAACCATTATACATTTAAAATATTAAAACTATATACCTAGAGTATTTGAAACAAGTGTAAAATATCATTGGCATGATAAAATATATTGAATAAAACAAGTGTTTTTTATATATAATAAAGTGTTTTTGAAACAAACATGATATAAATCATTGTCATTTTGAATATTATAATATTTTTGAGGTAAATTAACATTTTTTTGTAATAGACTCTCCACCCACTTTCTACTTGCCATTGCCCTCCATTAAAACTCTGTTCTTCTAACTTGCCTATGTACCCTTCATCTTAACTCATTTCTTAAGAAGATCTTCTACAAAAAAATTGATATTTGTAATATTTTATTTCTCTTCATTTACTGCATCACTAGTTAAAAAAATACTTGGATCCACATCTATTTTTTGCTTCAATAAAATGTTTAGATCCATCCCATGCTCTTTAATAATTTTCTTCAAAGTGTTGTTTTATTTATTTAATAGAATAAGAGTTTCCTTAAATGCAATCATTGAGATTATATTTTTGCAAACATTATTTAAATGCACATTAAGAAACTATGCTTCTTTCTTCAAATTTTTATATTTTCCCTGGAATTAAAAAATAATATATAAGACTCAAGTACGTAAAATGTATAATAGCTAAAATACATGTTATAAATAATAAAAACTTACCATAAATTATTTCTTCTCTGCTTGCATAATGGTAACAAGGTTTATATTTGTATCCCATGTATTGAAATAGGCATGAGATTCTCTATTTAAATTTTCTAACCTATTTATCATAATTTATAAAACATTATCATTATAAATATTGTTAATAGAAATTAACCCAAATTGACCTTGATTAAATAAATCATCAATATTTGAGGGTTTATTTTGAATAAAAAAAATAAATTACCTCTTTGGAAGTGATTGTGATAATAGGCATTGATTTATTTAATCAATGCTTTTGCCCTTATTTTAAATTATTTTAAAGTATTAAACTCGTCAATAATGTCCTCCTTCAGATTAGCAAGTAGATTTTTTGAAATTAAATTATCTAATGAAAAATTAGTTATGTAATCATCAGACACATTCAAATTATTAGTGATAGGTGGGGCAGATGGAGAAGAGGTAGAAGGCACTTCTACTGCAGGCACATTAAAAACTTAAATAAAATCATATGGATTTAATCCAGCACCAGTTAGGGCCCCACTTTCAATCTCAAAATACTCTTTATCTATATCAATATGTTATAAACATGTAAGACCCTATGCACTAGAAACACTACCAAGAGAAATATTTGTGAATTCAAAAATTTGTAGGGTTTCTCTACTCTATGCAGAGAGGGAGATATTGTTTCTTCTCTGAGTCTAGATGGGTGGTGGGGGTAGTGGCATATTTCTTGGTATCCTCACATATTTAGGGTGACTTTTAAAATAAAAAAATATTTAAAATTGGTAAATTTGAAAACATAAATTAATGCAAATTCAAAATGAAATAGTTATTATGTGTACTCGAGGAGATTACCTATTTTATTTTGATTATCTTGGTGGGAGTGACATTGGTGGTTTCACCTATAAAAGGAGTAAATTATCCATTTAATAAAATACCCAATTTTAAGAAACTTCAATTTTTTTAAAAAAAGATGTAAGGTGGAAAACATTGAAATCATTGTTGGGAAGAATTATCAATGGTAGCGGTTCGAGAGTCAATTGTAAAAAATAAATAAACTAATATAAAAAATATTTATTTCAATAAATAATATAAGAAATAAATAATTAAGTAAAATTGGGAGAACCTACAAGTGGAGATAATATAGAATCAATTATTGGAAATTTATAAATTTAGAATGAATTGAAGGAAGACTCCATGGACTCAGTATCACTAGAGCCCTCAGGAACACACCGACATTTAGATGCCACTTATTTTATTATTCCATATGCGCACATGCTTACCTATAACAACTAAAGCCAAGAAATTTTAAAATTTTAAATATTTATAAAGCAATAGAGGTGATTATTTTGAAAACTAAACTTACCTCTTGTTCATCGATAGACAAAGAATTCGATGTCATTTTTGTATGGAGAGAAATAGGAATTGATGTATTTTGTATATCATATAAGGCCTCTTAATACAAGGAGATAATATAATTGGAGGATCAAATGGTGGAAGTGTCCTTAAAAAATGTATGATTCAACTCATCCCTAATCTTCTAGATATAACTGTGCACTTGTCATATTTCACATCTGATAGAAAATGAAGAACGTAACAAATAATCTAGAAGAGAATGTTTACTAGTCTTCCCTATAAAATAATTATGGCTTGGAATAAATGAATAATAGCTTTGAGAAATGGATTAGATCTTTTTTTAACTTGGATTCCCCTTCTGAGCTGACTATCTATAATGAAAGCAAAAAACATGTAATTAGGACATCAAATTAATAATAATGATTCAATAATAATAAAAAAAGAGTTAATATCATTAATAAAATTAGCATTTACTAGTTGGGTCTACGACTAAGTTGTAGAAAAACTTCAAATACTTTTAATCTTCATCAGATAACAAAATCTTGTTGTTAACAAGGTTTGAATTACAATGTGAAAACCCTGTTAAATTGTAGATATCTAATGGAGAGGTGCAAAAGGATATAGATTTAGTATTAAACCACACATGGAATCAGGTCTCAATATGGTTATAGAAATAAATCAAAGATCATAATATGTTATGGTTGATGGTGGTGTCATATTGAAGCATTTCTACTAGGCCTCTGAGTTCACATGCATATATCTAATCCACATAAGATTCTAGCTACTCCACTAATGAAATGAAGTCTGGATATAATAGATTTTTGAAAATAATGTTTTGGATGAGACCTATTTGAATTTATGTGGATTTAGAAGCCATTAATATTTCACTTAAGAATTAAGAGTTATAGGTTAAGTCTAAATAAAAGGGAGGAACAAGAAAAACTCGAGAATAAAGTGTGAAAATGAAGGCATTGAGGGGTATTTATAAGCCATAAGGGTAATGGAAGCAACCGATTCATACAATCGGTAAGAACTAATCATGTTTTAATATGCTAATTCCTCACAGTAGAGACATGGTGAGGATAAATAACATGTTGTCTCTTAATATCATATAATTAGATGCCAACAAGATATCGCCTAGTGGCACATGCATGTTGCTTCCCAATTGCATAGTATCGATTGATAATGGTAGCATAATGTTGAGTGGCAACATAGTGTTGGTTAATAGTGGATGCATAGTCACATAGTGCTACCTAGAACTATGCTACCAATCAATATTACTTTTTCACTCGGTAATATGTTATTGATTGGCAGTATAATGGCAAGGGTCAACATAGTGTTGAGTAGCAGCATAGTACTATCTCCTGGTAACATGTTTCCACCCAACATCATATTAGCACATGAAAACACAGTGTTAAAAAGAAACATATTACCATGTGGAATCATAGTGATATCACCTAAAAACATGCTACCACTCGATAGCATAATGCTGAGTGATGGCATAGTGTCGAGTGGTGGCATAGTGTTGAGCAATAGTATAGTACTATCACCCGACAACATGTTGTCATGTGATAACATATTATTGTTCAGTATCATGCTACCACCTGACAACATCTTATCGAGTGGCAGCATATCATTGTCTCCTAATGGCATGCTATTACCTAGAAGCATAGTAAAGACATGTAATAAAACACTATAGTCTATCACTCAGGATAATGTTATCAGGTGATTGTATAAAAAACAAACAAGGCAATTTTTTTTTTTAAATACACTCAAATACATCAAGACTATGATTATGATTTGCCTAAACAAATCTAAGGGATTTTTTGATATGAGATTTTAAAATAAACCTTGAACCTTACCCATTCATTTAGTTGAAGAGGGGCTAAATTGAGTGTTTTTTTGTTCAAAATTTTAAAAATAAATATGGATATAATTGGAAAAAGGAGGGATCCCATAATCATAACACAAGTTTGCTCATAAATATTTTTTCGAAAACTAAAAAAAATTATTTAAGGCACAAGTTAAATAGTTGTATGGTTTCTAGATTTGTTAAATATTCAATAACATTGATGGCCTCTTCAATAGGTATCATTGTAAAATGAGATACAACATAGACACTTAGCATAACATCTTGCTCATTTTTAATGTAATTTTTTAATCTTGATAGAGGAGGTTGATTCCTTATTATAGGAATTCACCTCTCCCACTAGTGGATTTAACTTGTTAGCTATAAACTCAGCCAATTTGTAGGTAGGTGCACCCATTATGTCAATTATAGGTCTTAGCAAGTTGCCTAGTTTCTGTAACTTTGGAACCCCGTATATTCTTGAAATGGTTTGGCCATGATTGAAGATCTTCATTTTAGTTTGTTCATCTAGTGAAAATTCCATTAAATATAAAAATATATAATTAAACATTTTGAATTTCTCATTTTCTGAGTTAAATGATAGAACTTGCATAACAAATATAATGCATTTACCTACATAGAAGTATTCATTAAAAAATATCTCTTACTTTCTACTCTACTTCTAGATAGAGTCAATATATACATTAAGTTTTTATAGCATTGAGTGATAGGAGAAACGTACTTGTGTCTTCCCAAAATTAAAGCAACAAGTGTAGTCAAGAATGGATGCAATAGAGCATATTTAAAAAGTTTCACTTTGCTCAAGAAGAAGATCATGGAATTAGTCCATAATAATTAATCCATGCATCATATCAAAGTTTTCCCACTGAGTTATTTCTTACCAACATAGTCACCAAATTTAATTAAATGCTTGATAAGCATTATAATTAATTAATGAGTGAACTAGGAAACTAAGAGTGCATAGTATAATATGTGTATAATTACACACTATTTAATTCATTATATGAAATCAATATATCTTTCATGGCTTAATTTTTTATAACAAATTATTCCTATGATTTCCATTCTCACATGCTTGAGAGTTTCCAAATATTCTCATGCAAATTCCTTATTGTAAGGTTTGTTTCTTCCCAAATATAATCTTCTATGTATATTACTATGATAAAATTACACATAACAAAATATTTAAATATGTTTAATGAACAAAAATACTATCAAGATAAGAAAATACGAATAGGCAAAGAATATGAAACAATAAACAATAGTTATTCATATTTAATGATTCAAATAATTTCAAACCATGCATAAATAAGCCTCAACTCAGAATTGGAGTTGACATGCAAAACTCAAAACTCTTTAAAAAAAAAACTTGATCTACTATTTTTAGCAGCTATTATTTTTATTAATTTTGCATGCAAGTGTGTACAAATCTAAAAAAATCTAAAATTAAAATAAACATTAAAAATAATCTATCAAATGAATATCAGATGAAGTTCAAGTCTAGTTAAAAACATACACAATTTTCAAAAATAGAAAAATGTCAAAAAACTATTAGCTATAATTTTAGACCCTTAAATGCCTTTGAATATTTTTGAAAATGTCCATACCCAGATTAACTAGGTTATGTTTGTACCAAAATTTTAGATACACTTATTTTGGTGTGAAGATGGGCTTAAATAGGGCTACAGATCAAAAGTTGCGACCTCTAAAAACTTGGTCTCTTTTTATGCATCATTATCCTCTAGTTGAAAATAACTCAAATCCTGTGAATTACTCTAATTGTACTTCTATAATATTTTCTCATCAATATTCTTTATCTCCCATTATGTAATCCAAGTGTTGTTTTCTTATTGTAATCCTTATGACCATACCAAACACTGGTCATAACTTCCTTACCTTGTGTTTATTATCTTCTTATTCTCTGGAACCTATTGCTACCAATATATTTCTTCATATTCTTCACCTTCACCATATTTTTCATGGAAATTATATAAATATAAAATATTAGATACTAGATAGATATCAAAATTCTATGGTAAACTAAACTCATAAGCATTATCATTGATTTTCTTCACTATTATATATGGTCCAATTTTATTTTAATTCAAATTGTTATATGTGCCTTTTAAAAATATCTCTTTCCTCAATTAAACCATTAGGTAATCTCCTTTAAATATTTTAAACCTTCTTTTGATGTTTGTTTTTGATTTATACATCTCGTTAATTTCTTATAACTTCTTGTAACTATTTCATATGTTCTACAAATGCTTCTACATCATCATTAACACATTCTACAATTGATAATTATACCAAATATAAAAAACTCATATGATTTATCCTAAAAATAATCTAAAATGTCGATTTTTCTTTTAATGTGGATTTTGCTTGGGATTCTTGCTAGCTATGCATCTTAATAAATTTACGAAACTCATGTTTACAACTTTTGTTTGTCCATTTGTTTGGGAGTGATATGCACTAATGAATTGTAGCTTAGTCCCCATATTACTCCAAAAATGAATTTGAAATTTTGTGTCTTTATTAATGGTTTTTAAAACACCATGTAGTCTCACAATATCCTTTAAAAGAATTATGCAATTCTAGTGGCATCATTGGTTTTCATACATGCAATAAAATGAACCTTCTTTAAAAACTTGTTGACAAAAACAATAATTTAATCATTGCCTCTCTAAGTGTTTGGTAATCCCAACACAAAATCCACACTCAAATTTGTCCACGGTCCTCTTAGAACTAGTAATGGTTGTACAATCCTGTATTTTGTGCATGTCTTTTTGCCACCTGATATATCCTTCACCTTGAAACATATATTGTCACATATTTATTCATATTTGGCTAGAAATATTTCTCCTCTACCAAATATATTGCCTTTGTCTTACCAAAATGTCTAGCCAAATTACCACTGTGAAATTATGTTATTATATTATCTCTTAGAAATCCAATTGGAATACGTAATTGTTTCCTTTTGAAGAGATAACCATCCTACATAGGATACTCATCATAAACATAACTTGTATCACCTTTTAATTAATTCTTGTATTTCTCAAATATATTTCTAAAATTTAGATCAATATCATATATTTCTTTAATAAATTCAAATCCAACTACTTCACTCACCATAGTAGTTATCAACCCTACTCACCTGCTTAAAGCATCAACTACACAATTGTATTTTATTGACTTCTGATTCAGCACAAAATTATATCCCTACAAGAAAGAAATTTTATATGACTACTATTTTACTTCTTTTGAGTGTTCACACACTTCAAAGCCTCATGATCATTGAATAAGATAATTTTTTTAGACACTAGGTAATGCCTCTAATGTCTTAATGCTTGTACAATGACATAAAATTCAACATCGCATGTAGAACAATTTATTCTTACATCAGTCAATTTTTCAATGAATATTCTATTGGTTTATTTTACTCAACACAACACCAATTCCTACAAATGAAGCATCAAAATCAACCTCAATCACTTTGCTAAAAATCAATAATGTTAAAATAGGCTTTTCTATAATTTTATTCTTCAATAACTCAAAGCTTTTTGTCAGTACCCTTATCCATTCAAATTATTTTCCTCTCATATAATTTTTATTGGTACAACAATACTATTAAAATATTTAATGTAACAATTTTCTAAACCATGGAAACTTCTTACCTCTATGATATTCTCTAAGACATGCCACTCAAAAACTACCTTTACTTTTTATTCATCCATTATTACACCATCTTATGAAACTAAAAATACCAAAAATACCAAATTATTTGACATAAACCTATACTTCTTCTAATTCACATAGATCTTCTCTTTTTATTGATAATTCTAATACCATTCTCAAATGTTGTAAGTGATTTTATTTAATCTTATTGAATATTAAAATATCATCAAAATAAACTACCACAAACATACCATTATATTCTCATATCATTGTGTTCATTGCCCTCATAAATATGTTGGGTGCATTAGATAATCTGAATGGCATCACCATCCACTCATATAAGCCATATCTAGTCTTGATGTTATTTTCTATTCATGTCCTTCACAAATCAGAATTTGATAGTATCCACTCCATAGATCAATCTTGGTAAAATGTTTTACTCCTAGAATAACATCTATTATATCATCTAAATTAGGTATGGGAACCCTGTACTTGATTGTAATTTTATTAATTGATATACTATCCACACATATCCTCCACCTTCCATCTTTCTTTGCAGTGAACACTAGTATTGCACATGGACTCATGGTCTCCCTTACTACACCCTTCCTCACCAATTCAATAACTTATTTATTTATTTTTGCATGTTCTATTAGACTCATCTTATAAGCTACTTGATTGGGTAGATCTGATTTTCAAATCAAATTAAAGTGATGTTGAATATCTCTTTTTAGTGGTAAAATATCTAATAACTCATCAGGTATAATGTTTGCATATTTTTTCAACACTACTACTACTTATGATATTTACACTCCTTTTGTGTCTTGTTTATTCCCTACTAATGCATAAGAATAAACTATCATATTCATGTCTTTGATAAATTATTTTGCATTCAGAATGCTTTTAATATATCCTTATTATTTAAGAGATAACAAAACTACCTTCATACCACCTTTTTATAATATATGTGTTCTTTTCTCCATCATTAATTGCATTTATATCAACTACCATGCCCTTCCCAATAATACATGTCATGCATCCATTTGTATAACATCACACCATATTTCATTCTAGTGAGTTTTACCTACATAAAATTTGATTAAGCACTTTTTATCTATTATAATTGCATTCCCTTTTTTAAACCATGAAATTAGATAAAGATTAGAATGTCTTTTGCACTACAAACCTAGTTTCTCAATCATGTCCTTAGAAATCATATTTTCAAAATTACTACTATCTATAATTACTTTACATATCTTGCCTCCTAAAGTGCACCTTGTTTGAAAGATATTTATTCATAGCCATGCATCACCACCTTATTTATTTTTCAGATGTTCTTTCCTTGGAGCAATCATTTTTATTTTCATCATGAGATTTTCTCTAATATTTGCTACTGCAACTTTAGTATTTTGTTGTTCTATTTTAGATTCAACTAAATTCATTTTTGGATAATAATTTTACCTCTTTTCTTGATCTTGGTAGTGTGGACACTCAAATTCTCTATGTCCTTATTATCCACATCTATAACAAACATAATACCTATGTTTATTTGAAAACCATCCCATACCATCACCATAGCTTCATCCTCTCTGTAATCCTCTTCCTCTTAGATGGTATTGAAACCTTTTTTTATTATCTTCTTGTCTTTTTATACCATGTAATTATTCTCCTTTAGTTTTTTTAAACCCACCTCTATTTGCATTAAATCCCCCTCATCTCCTTATTGAATGGGATTATCCTTTTCTTGGCCTAATAAATGTTTTTTCTTAAATTTTGTCTATTTATTTTATCTTCTTCCTTCAAAGCTAATTGAAAATATTCTTCCATGAAAAGTATTCCATGCATGTTTAATTCATCTTGAATAAAAATATTCAAACCATTTGCATACCTTATGACCAACTATTCTTTAATTTCATCATGATTGAATCATATGAAAATCTTGTAAAACTCAAATATATACTCGTATATACTATAATCTTTAGATACCTTAAATTTTAGAATCTTTTGTATAGGGTTTATGTATAATCCAAAGGAATAAATTTCTCTCTCAGGTTTTTCTCCATCTTTTTCCACAAGTTGATCTCTTATTCACTTTTTTTGTCTTTCTTTCTACTAGTGATCCCACCAATTGATTGCATGTCCCTTTAATTTTGTGCATGCAAAATTTACCTTTTTGTCTTCTCTTATAGATATCCATTATAAAAAAAATTCATGCTATTCATTCAATCTATTAAATCTTATTGTTTTAAACTTTTTCCATAATCTAGAATGTTAACCTTGATTCCTTCATTCTTTCCTTATAAATATTTAACTAGTATGTCTTCTATTGATGGTGGTTGTTCCTATTTCTCCTCCTCTTGTAAAAATTTTATCTTCATGAACTGTGTCATCTTTTACATCATGTTTTGCTCTCTTTTGTCTTTGATTTGTAGCAATATTGGTTAATTATTCTACTTGCCTCTATAAGTCTTACATAGTCCAATTCATCTATGTGATTCCTCCTCATCCTCTCACCACCTCTTATGCCTTCAAGATTTGAACATGATTTAAAACCAAATAATGAACCCAAATAATTTTAAGATAAGAAAATACTAATAGGTAAAGTTTTATAAACATTAACCAACTTATTAATTCATATTAAATAATTATAAACTATGCATAAATAAGCCTCAACTTAGAATTAGAGTTGACATGTTAAATTTTAAACTCTAAGAAATAATATAACTCAACATATTATTTTTACCAACTTTTATTTAGAGTAATATTTGCATGCAAGCATGTGTAGTTATAAAAAAAAATTACAACTAAACTAAACACTAAAATTAACCAATAAAACAAGCATAAAATGATGTTCAAGTCTAGCTATAAAAATATATAATTTCTAAAAATAGAAAAATATTGAAAAATATTAAACAATAATTTTAGATCCTCAGATAGTCACATATGGCCTCTAAAAAATATCAAAAACATTCACAACTATATGGGATAGGTTATGGCATCACAAATTTTTTGAGATGATAATTTTAGCATGAATATGGGCTCAAATAGAGATATAGATTAAAATTTATAGCCTCTGGGAGTTTATCCTTTTTTTATTTATCAATGTTGGGTATGCCACTTTTAGGTTGGCCATTCTTCTTGTTAAGAATTTATTAAGATATTAAATTCACATTACTATGTTATCCACACTATTTTACTTGTGTTGTAGATTATTTAGCCTTTAATTATTTGAATTCCCATCATAATAGTCTTTTTAAATAAAACTTTCTCATAGTTCACAAATATATGTGGTATAAATTGGCTTAGTAAAATTGTGAAACCTAGTTTTTGGGGCTCTTTTAGTGAGTTGTATCATTTAAATTATGGCATAAATTGGTTAAGTTAAAATGCAAAAATATAGTTTTAGGGGATTTTTCAATGATTTGTATATTTCAAATTGGAAAATTTTATTCTTATGAAGCTAATTTCATTTCACTTTCATAACATTTATATTCTCTTGTGTTAATTTTCAACCAAGTCATACTTAAATTTTATGTTGAAATAATATCCCAAAAAGATTAACTTAGACTATTATAGGTATAAATTATGATCATTTTTATTTCTTTGAAGTCGCACATTTTACTTGTGAAAGAGTTTGAGTGATCGCTATCATTTTAACAAAATCTTTCCAAGACATGTGGAAGTTTATACACTTAAAATTATTCAATTTATATTTCATATGCATAGATTTTGATTTATAATGTTTTCTTAGAGGTCAACAATATTTGACATTACTTTGATACCAATGTGTATCATCCTCCATACTATTCCATTTTTTTAAATTAAATTTATTGTATCTATGTAGATTGTATGATCCTATTGTTTGATTATGCCAATACACAATATCAAGATTGTAACTTCATCTATAATTAATCCTAATAAAGTATTATGGATGTTTTATTAGATTAGTCTCAATTCATCTCAAGTACATACAAAGTTATGATCCTAATGCTTCTGGGTTATGGATTTAACTTATAATACACCTACTCCCATTTCCCACATTCCATATGTAACAACTTATGCCCACTATATAGGTGCCATCATGGCTACTATAGTTCTCTATAAATACTTGAGAGATAATGGACATAAAATCCTTATTAATATTACGAGTCATTTTTTATAGTATCATATAATATAATTAATTTGATTATCACCCTTAATAATTTTCACCTTTGAATACAATATGTATTTGCTTAGTCACCAAAGTGTCAATCCAACTCACAAAGGTCTCTGTCATGACACTTAATATTAGAAAAGTGACCAAATTTATTTATGTTATATAATAACATTCTCATCCATGCTATAATTTATTATAAAAATCATATAACCACTATGTTTCATAAGGGATCCCTTAACCTTGTTACTTTATAATTTAAAGCCCCCATGACTCACAACATACTACATACATAATTTTTTGGAGTTTCCACATTAATTTATTCATTTTGACTTATTGAATACAATGAAATGGCCATTATAAAATAAATAAATAAATAAATAGTGTAATCCCTACACAAATGGGTATCTATAGTACTTCATTATGGACACGATACCATAGTATAGATAGGATTTCATTACATAATGGATGCATAAACATAAGGAGTTCACATATTTCATTGGTGACATAAGTATCACATTTGAGGCTATTAGATAATTTGAAAATATTTAATATTGAATACATTAAAAATAATGAAAAATGATTAATGTGACCTTGAGAGAGAATCAATCCACAGGATTAAGATGAGATTTGACAAGTGGAAAAATTGTTAAATGAAGAAAAAACATAAAATCTTATTAGAATCAATGCAAACAAATATATCCACTCATAATATCAATTATAAGCAGAGAGAGAGAGAGAGAGAGAGAGAGAGAGAGAGAGAGAGAGAGAGAGAGAGAGAGAGAGAGAGAGAGGATTAAAATATTATAGGATAAATATTGAATGTGTTTATTATGAATAATGAGAGAGAAGAGCTCTTTATATAGAGCAAGAGGAAGGTAGTTACAAGGAATCCTGCTATAGAAAAAAGGCCAAGCTTTCAGAGGCCATAAATTATGATTCATAGATTTATTTATTACCATATTCATGCTAAAATGACCATCTCAATAATTTTTATGTAAACATAATGTGACTTATCCATTTATGTATGTTTTAGATATTTTTTAGATGCCATATGTGACCATTTAAGGGTCTAAAAATATAGTTTAATATTTTTTGGGTATTTTTCTATTTTTAGAAACTATATATTTTTTTAAATAGACTTTAAATTTGATTTATATTCATTTGATAGGATAATTTTAGCGTTTAGTTTATTTTTGGATATTTATAGAGATGCATGTGCTTGTATCTGAAACTTACTGAAAATAGCAAGTTGAGTTTTATTATTTTTTAGAGTCTAAATTTTACATGTCAACTCCAATTTTGATTTGAGGATTATTTATGCAAAGTTTTAAATTATTTTAATTATTAAATATGAATCAATACAAGTTATTATTTTAGAAGCTTTGCCTATTAGTATTTTCTTATCTTGATAGTATTCAAGGTCATTAAATTCAATCATGACATTACAAAGATCCTCAATGTGTGTCATGTGTTTTATTCTTAAAGAGAGTGGGTGAAGTGTTTGACATGTGTGGGGATAAGTTACTTGCACAAGTAAATCTCAAATCTAATAAGTGGATAAGAGAGATAAAATACACATAATAAATCCATGATAAAGTGCATATATATATATATATATATATATATATATATATATATATATATATATATATATATATATATATATATATATATATATATATATATATATATATATATATATATATATATATATATAAAACTGAAGATAAGTTAATTTATCTTGAATACATTTGAAAGGTGAAATAAATTAAGGTTAATATCCAACAAAAATAAATACATCAAGGTCTACCATATACATGGCTTCAAAAATAATTATCATGAATTAATTTATTCATGTTGACAGAATCTACTAATGTGCACACGACCATTGCATGTTTAGTGTTTATTTCCAATGAACAACTTCCATATGTTTATTGAAATATCCCTTAGTTTCTAATCCAACATGTTCACACCATCAAAAAAATCTCACTTCAAGTCCACAACATGTGTGGGAGTATTTGTGATTAAGACATGTGTCAATCACATTTTTTTTACAATTAAAACTAATTCTAAATGAAATTATATTTAGACCAAGGTCATGCATTGTGTTCAAGATGTTGAGATAATTGTTCCACCTTGTCTATGTGACCATGAATTCAAATATAAGGTTTAATAAGAATTTATGTGGTCAAAATAGTGATACTGCATTTTATTAATATAAAGAGTCTACATGAACTCAAATAATCATACCAATTACATAGTTATTAATGATGTCATATGACCCAATTTATTATGAGATATCTAGATCATCCTCAATGAAGAAGAAGAATAAAAATAGATTTCCAACATATTATAACTAGATATGTATTGGTATTTTTTAATCATCCTCCTAATCCAAAATTGTGCATGTTTGTAATAACACATTTACACATTTATATGTCAAGCAAATTTTATAAAACCCTTTTATAGTTGTCAAGTTTTACAAAACTGTCAAGTCACTTTTTCAGGATGTTTGAATTTGTCAACATAGTTTTTTAAGTTTCAAGTCATGCAAAAACACCAACACACTTTTGAAAGTTATGCAAATGTGCCATTGCACTTTTAAAAGTTGTGAAAATTAATTATGGAATTTTTACAAAATTTAAGTTGTGTGTTTTTGCCAATGCACTTTTACAAGTTCTTAAAAATATAGAAAATGTGGTTATGTAATGTAACCACCCATTATAATATTTAAATAGGATTTTGGGCCTTTTTGTTTAGGATTTTAAGTTTAGCTTAGATTGGATTTTTAATAGGACTTTTGGCAAGATGAAAAGAAATACTCTATATGTACAACCCCATGAATAATTGATACATAAAATATTTACATGACTTTGTACCATAAATATTTTTAGTGCATGATATGCATGCGCATTTAAATCTAATTTGATTCTTGTTCTTTCAATTTTTTTAAATACTATTGTAAGACAGTCAATGAATTTTTAGAATTTTAGTGCAAAAAGTTTTGTTGAATCTACATTAATAATTCTTGTTGTTTTGAAGCCTTGGTGTAATTAAGAATATGATTTTATATTTATTTTTATTGGAATATATAGAGTTGAATATCTTTCTTTGTAAATTTATCTAATCTCCTTAGTTTATGTACCTTATTCTTATCTCCAAAATATTTTTTTTCTGTCTTGTTTCTATGAGAAAGGCTTTCTATGTTACAATCTTAAATCTTGAGCTATTCTAGAGATTCTCTATGTTTAACTACCTAGGATTGTCTTTCATCTTTTCCAGGGTTATCATATCAAATTTTATGTTTAACTGGATAAAATAATCTCATTCTTCCTTTCTCTTTTCCTTTCTCATTCTCCACTTCTTCCTATTATTCCGTTCATTTATTTTCTATCTCATTTCTATACTTTCGATTGAAAGTGTGAAACCCCCCATAGAAAATAGATTTTTTATAAATACTTGTGAATAGCTCTTTTCCCACATTCCTTTTTTTTTGGTTTCAAATATTTGACTAATGTTATTAGCAAATAGTATGTAAATTATTTTCTTTAATAAATAGATGCAATTATTATCATAATGGAGTAGAGTTTATAAAAATTATATGGCATTAATTAACTTACATATATATATATCATGATGAAATATTTTCAAATGTGTTTTTTTATTGAATTATTAAAAATATTTTTTAAGGTTACCTTGCATTCAAATATCTTATGTTAGGAAAACAATTAAAATAAAAAAAATGTTATCTTACATTTAGAAGAGAATGACCTACAACCCAAACCAAAATGGGGTTACTAGCCCAAAGATAGTGTCCCAACATACTAATCAATGGCCAACTTGAATCTTAGATGGTGCATGGAAAAATTATCACTCTAATTATAATAAAAAAATATTTCATACTAAATTATTGGTCAATTAATGGTGGCTACAAAATTATGAACCGTGCCATGTCAAAAAAAGCTTAACCTGAAAAAATGTTCTAAATTTGAATTGGATTGATTGATTACAAAATAAGCTCTCTAAAAATAAAATCATAAAAATTGACACACTTAAAACACTATGGTTAGATTTTAATTTAAATAATTTTTGTATGTAAGTTCAAATGGGCCTAATAATTATCCAATATTTTATGCATATATAAATAAATTCCAATGAATAATTTTAACTCAAGTTCAAACTAATTAAAAAATTATTAATTTTTTTTTTAAAATATAAAAATAAAATTAAAACATAATTTCAACCTCTATATGATTAATTTTGGCCCCAAAATTTTGTCAAAATGATCACTAAGTTATTAAGGTGCTTATGACTAAGTAGAGATATTTGGTATATTTAATTTATAAAAAAGGTTCAAATCAAAATGATTGTTGTCTTCAAGATAAGCTTCTACATCAAATCTTCTTAAAGATAATTAGACGAAGATAATATAATAAAATGTGAATTAATAAAAAATTTATAAAAAATAAATAAATAAAATGTGTCTATTTAAAAATAAAAAATAAAAATGATGGACAATAATAAAATTACACATCACACATGTCAAAAATATTTAAAATAATTTCATCCAATTTTATAAGTTTTATATATAAATGGCATATTATATCTCTTTTTTATTTATGTTTTTAGTATAGTTGTATAATTTAATCTTTAATAGTTGTTCAATGCAATATATTTGAGGAAAACATTTTCATTAAAAAAGAATGGTATCACATTTTCATAAAAATAAAAATAAATTTTAATATTTAATTATGTATTTGTATGTTTTCTTATTTTATTCATAATAATTAATATTTTTTTATTTTCTTATTAATTATAGATAAAAATTTAAATATATGGTGCTAAAAAAAGTATAGATTGAGGTGATAATAATAGAATGTTGTGTATCTCTTATAGATTTAATTGATGCAATTAGAGATATATAAGTAATTATTAATTTCTAAATTATTTTTCCTTTTCTATTTTTTGTGAACAAAATTTTAAATATATGATACCAAAGAAAAGTACATATTAAAGTCGTAATGATAAAAGGTTATAAATATTTTCTAAATTTTATTGATACAACAAAAAATATATAAACAATTATTAATTTATTATTATTTTTTATATTTTAAATATAAAATAATTATAATAAATATATTTAAATATATATGTATTTATAATTTTATTTGACATTAGATCAATCTATATATTTCAAGGAATAATTTGTATCACAAAAGATAATTTGGAAAGAAAACAATTTTGTAATCAGAAAAGATAATTTGGAAAGAAGACAATTTTATAGATAAGAAAATATAATTAGAAAGAAGATAATTTTGTAGATCAACACAACCTTATCATTGTAATTATAATAATGCTAAAAATGTCAATAGTTTTGACTATGATGATGTGAAAAACATTAATTTAATATCATATTTTTCATTATTTTTATGATAAAATAAGGAAAATATAACATTAAAAATTGAAAAAAAAAATCTTGATATACTTTACAATTACAAAGTTTGTCACATAATGAAAGCTAGTATCAAAAGGTTTGGAGATAGTTTTGTAGGCATATTTCACCTTATGCTGTCTACGCCTCATGCTCTATATGCCACATAATTTATGCTATGATTTTTGATATTACAATGTACATAATTTTTACCTCATGCTCTCTATGCCACATAATTTGTGTTATAATTTTTTATATTACTATGTGCATAATTTTTTTGAGTTTTACATTAAAATATTTTGTCACAATTCATTTTTCCTTTGTTGACGCACATGTATCATGATTTTTTTTATATGAAATATATATTTAAATTATATATAAAAAATAAAAATCATTAATTATAATAATTAATAAATTTATTTTAAATTATTAATTTATTTAGAAGATTTAATATTCAAATATATATTATTTTTTTGTATTAAAAAATATATATTTAAAACCAATTTGTAATTTTTTTAAAGTAGTCAAAATTTAAATGTGAAACTTATCAATCATGAATATTAAATAAGTCTTTATTATACTTAAATTATGTACACAACTATAATTTATAAAATATTTTCAAGGATATAAAACACATACACATATATCATTCCTTCCATGTACAATATGTGACCATCACCATCATTCTCATCTTTATTATTGTCATCATCCATCTCATTTGTTAAATATCTTCTTACTTACAAAACAAATTTTACATTATCAATCATGTTTTAAATATGTAAAAATAAATGATAAATAATAATATATATGAGATATATATTACAAACACTAATATTAGGTGGTTTATTGTGGATATATATATATATATATATATATATATATATATATATATATATATATATATATATAAATAAAGGATAAATAACATCAACAAGTTGTGTTATCTAACATTATACCATTATCACATATATGTGATATAAATAGTTAAATATAAAAATTAAAATCTTAAGAAAATAGAAACATTTCTTATCACATTTAAAATTAAAGTACAAATAATACTAACAGGTTGTGTAATCCAATATTGTTTTATTATCACATATATGTGATATTGAGTAGTTGAATATAGAAATTAGATTCTTGAAAAAATAGAAATTATTATTATTACATTTAAAATTAAAGAACAAATAATACCAACAGTTTGCATTACTTAACATTCTTTCTTATTAAGATAGTTTGATATATAAATTAAATTATTTAAAAAATAGAAACAATTATTATCATATTTAAATGTAATATTAAGTAGTTGGAGATAAAAATTAAATTCTTGAAAAAATATAAAAAAAAATTATTATAATATATATTGCAATAATAAAAAAAATTGAAAATTGAAAAATTATATAACATAAATTACTTTTATATATATCATAATTAAATATTATCTTAAAAACATATTTTTGAAATATTGAAAGATTAAACTTACATTCAAATACCTTATACGGAAAAAAAATCAATTTCCTTACATTTAAAAGAGATTGACCAATAACTCAATGATAGTGAAATATTATCCCAAAAACATCTTCTTAAAATATTGAAAGCTTAAACTTAAGTTCAAATACCTTCTACTAAGAAAACAATGGGAAAAAAAAAAACAGTTTCCTTGCGTTTAAAAGAGATAGACCAGTAGTTCAATGATAGTGTGTCCCAACATACTACTCAAAAGTCAATCCGACTTCTAGATGATGCATGGAAAAAATCCTCATGCTACTATTGGTAAATTATTGGTTGCTACGGAATTGCCACACCAAGATGAACTTAACCTTAAAAAAGTATAGAGTTGAATCCAAGACAAGCTTAATCCAAAAAAATAAAAGGTATAGAGTTGAATTGGACTGTTTGATTACAAATCACAAAATCTGTCACCCTTTAAAGAACGTGGTTAGATGCGTGTCCTATTGCATCAATAATTGAGTGTTATGCCTGTGACAGAAAATCAGAAAATCTGACACGCTTTAAAGAATGAAGAATGTGGCCAGATGCATCATGCATGGAGTGTTATGCATTTAACAGCAAATTATATGAATGTTTTTTAAGGCTCGGATTTTCCCGGCCAGTCTCTTAAGTTCAGAGATGCAATATCATTTTGTTGGAGAAAATAAGTTCAACTCGTGATAGAACAATGACACTAACACAAGTTGGAGAAAATAATTTAGCATTAGTAACTTCTAATATTACCATTCATTATAAATTTATAAATATTTTATACAAGTCATAGTTCTACACGAAACTTGTTTTAGTCTAGTCAAGGAAATTTATAAACCATTGGAATAAGAAGTTATGATTAAAGGATAAATTGATGTTTTCCTCAAGCTTGGTGTAAGTGGATGTTTTCTTTTATCTCGGGTTACAAGATGTCGGTTTTGATTAATGGCATGGAATCAAAACCTTTTGAGCCAAAAGGGGTTTGAAACAAGGTGACCCCATTTCACCATACTTATTCATACTCATGTTAGAAGCGCTCACTTAAACAATTAGAGGGGCATATTGAAGAGCGTTATCGAAAGGAATAAGTTTTCACAGAATTCAAGAATCTTATACTCATGCCCTTTTTGCAGATGATGCAATTTTCTTTGGACAAGCCATGGTGAGGGATGACAGAAAATAAAAACATATAAAAACAGAAAATAGAACACACTCAGATTGCTACAGCAATCATGGAACAAGATTTTTATTAATCTTCTTGAATCTTGCAGATCTTCTTGATCTTTTGCAATTACAAAGCTATGCCCATGGGATTCTTAAATAGGTTTGAAAACAAACAATAATTAGAAAAGCAAACTGTAGACTAATTTTAGTCTTTACATGCAAACTAACTCTCTAACAAATTCTCTAACTATTGTTTAGCTAACTGAATGTTAACTTCTGCTGCATGCATGAAAAGGAGGTGGAACTGGTAGTTTTGGAAAAATTAACTCCAGTTGACTTCAGTTTCTAACACTCCCACTTAATATATACCACTAACTACTTCAGCATTTACAATGCCTAAATTTTGTCCTCTCATGCGGAATACACCGCCTTGCGAAATACATCGCCTTATATGTGGAATACACCACCCTGCGAAATACATCGCCTTATATGTGGAATACACCACCTTGCGAAATACATCGCCTTATATGTGGAATACACCACCTTGCGAAGTACATCGCTTTATATGTGGAATACACCACCTTGATATAGCCTAGATTGAGGCTACGAACAAATACAATTGCTCAATGAGCGTTCACTTAGCGTTTAAGACTGAGGAGTAGCTTGTTGAAAGGCTATCAACGGGCATGCTTATGTCCAACACTGCAAGCTTCCTACTTGCTTACCTTTCTTTCCCCTGATACTTAATTGTTCAGGTTTCCTCCAAGGACTCTACTGGGTTCTTTCCACGTTGGTCTAGATTTGCCAACGATCAGCCTGATCTTCAGACACTTTGACAGCTTCACTCACTGTTCAACACACACACTTTCATAGCTTCATTCGTTGTGTAACACAAGCTCTGCGGAGCTCATCTTTTCAAACACAGCACTGCGGCCGTCAATGCTATAATCTGAAGAGATTTGTCAATTTAATAGAAAATAAAAATAGAAAAATAAGAACAAAAATATAAAATGGGATGCTTCGGCATTCATCTTGGAAGCATCTAAGCACTTTCTTTGGAGCAATCTGTCCACAATCCTCTTCTTCTTCACCGCTGCCTTTGGCAATCTTCTGTGTAATACACCTCTAGCTTGGGTGTTCTTCTTTTTTCTACTATTTTTTTAGCAATTTTCTTCACCTCTACAGAACTCAAACCCGGGGTGGCTATCGA